>PVHY01014223.1:9869-31377 GCA_004024945.1 Uropsilus gracilis
GATGGATGGAGACAAGATGGATGGATGAATGGATGGATGGATGGATGGGTGGGAGGGTAGGTGGGTGGGTGGGTGGATGGGTGGGTAGGTGGATGGGTGGGTGGATGGATGGACGGACAGATGGATGGATGGGGAGGTAATGGAGTCTCAAAGGCTGAGCAGCAACCTTGGGTCTTGGGTCAATTTCACCTATGGTGTCTGTGAGCAGGGTGCTCACCAGCCCTCTTTACCCTCTCTGCCCACAGATGTGCCAGGCCTTTATGCCTCCTCCCACATTGGGCACCTGCTTCAGGAGGCTCACCAGGTACTGTGTGAGGTCCTGGAGCCCTGGTGCCCAGCAGGCCAAAGCCGCTTGGCGCACATCCTCCTCATGGCATCTACCCTCAAGTCCATTCAGCCCAGCCTGCTTGTGGATCTCTTCTTCCGCCCCATCATTGGCGACACTGACATCGGCAGTCTCCTCGAGGACATGTTTTGGCTCGGACATGTGCACCCAGGCAGGGACCAGGAGTAGGCCGTACAGGAGTTGGCAGTGCCGATCAGGCTGGCCTGTCCCCCCGAGGTGACCCTCTGCTCCCAGAGGTGGCTGGCCTGCACAGATAGTACTCAGCTGCTCAGAAGGAGCAAGCTGATACTGGCCAGCCACATGGGCTCCTGAGCTCGCACTCAGCCACACATCATCTTGACTATCCTGGCTGGGGACACAACACCTCAGCTGTCTGGCTGGCCTCTGGTGCTGCCTGGAGCTTCTAGACCAAGACTCCTATTCCTCCTGGGACAGGGATAAGCATTCGGACTGCTCGTGGGGCTAGGAATCCTACCAACTTTGTACAGATTGACTTAAGTTATTGGTTTTGTAATAAAAGGTGTGACACCCTTAGAGCTGACGCTGCAGCGGGTACATGTGGAAGGGGCTGTCCCTTCTCCAAGGCAGGAGAAACCAGAAGCTGTGGGAAGTTAGCCCTCAGGACACTGGGATATTAATTTTCCAGAGTGAAATAGTGATTTTATTTCTGGGGAAGAGATTTCTTTTCCCAGGTTTGAATCCAGGGGTATGATCAGCTCAGGAATACCTTGCCTCCTTTGGAGGGAAAGGGTTTCTCTCCCTGTCCCCAAATGCCCACAGGCTCCTCCCCTTGACTTCTGGCCCCTACAGTCTCACTTTCAACTCCATGAAAGTGGGATCACAGCCAACAAGGAAAACCAAGCAACCTAGTCCCAAAAAAATAGCTGGGCGTGGTGGTGCACACCTGTCATCCCAGCTACCTGGGAAGCTGAGGCTGGGGATTGCTTGAGTCTGTGGTACCCCGGGCAACATGAGCCTGCGGTTCCACGGGCAAAAATAGCGAGACCTAGTCTTAAAAAAAAAAAAAGAAAGAAAACCAAGCAGCCTGTGTCCAAACTGGAACAGACAAGGTCACTGGAACTTCTGCAGTTTCTTTTACTTCTCCCAGGACTGCAGCCCACAGAAGACAGTCTTTGTTCTCCCAGCAGGAGGAGGCAAGAGCACTCAGGGAGGGCTGGCAGCAGCTTGGAGGCCAAGGCCAGCCCGAGGTGTAATGACCTCACTGGCTGTTCCCATCTGAAACATATCCTAGGCAGTTACTGACAACTACTGCCTGAGCCCTCCAGCTGTTCCCCAGGGCAGCCCTTCTCCTGGAGTCCAGAGCCAGGCTCACCTAGCAGTGGCCTTCGAGACTGTACCGCAAGAATATGTGTGTATGTGTGTGGGGGGGGTGTGGGGGGGTGGGTGTGTGTGAGTGTGAGAGAGAGAGAGAGAGAGTGCTCACGCGCACGCACTTGCTTGATCCAGGTCAATGTCTGTGCCTCACTGTTTGTTAAGTATTTTGCCTCTCACCCAGGTCAGGGTGACTGACCGCAGGGTGGGCAGGAGGGAATGATAACAACACACATGCCCATAGGACCCCCATTAGGCCACCTCCTTTGTCTAGTAATAAGGTCTGACCGGACCAGTCCCACCCCCCTCACCACCACAGTTGGGTTCTTCTCACAGGGTCAAGTTAATTATTGCTTAACAAAAGGTCATTTACTCAGGGACAACAGTTCAGGAGTCGTCATTCAGGTGGCTCCCTAAAGCCCCCAGGATCAGGACAACAGCTGAATGTGTAATGGGTCCATTATGGATACCCAGTGCCAGCAGCAAGGCGCCCTCATCCTTTACCCACTCACCACTCAGACACCCAGAATAAGACACACAACAAAGACAGGATCACGTTGGACCTGCAACTCACCCTCCCACAGGCTAAGGTGTACAACTCTAATACGCACAGAGAACCATGAAACAGACCCTCCATTCTACCCCCACACAGCCCAGAGAGATTCACTCAGCGACCTACACAGACCCAAACACACAGTAGAGACAGGCACCCACCCAGGGCACAAAGACACGCCCCCCCCTCCACCGTACCCCCAGACCTCAGGATGGGGTCACAATCCAGAGACACTCCCACAGCAGCATGCTCTTCACCCTCTGTATGTCACAGGGTAAGGAGGGGGGCCCCAAAGTAGGCAGATCAGCATCTGCAGGGCCCACCCAGAGCCTGCAAATCCAGGCCAAACTGCTCTGCCTGGCATTTAGGGCCACAAGTAACCAATCACCCCCATTCCCTATGGTTACCCTAACATCCACCCCTGCACAAGAACTCCCCCAGCCGGACCTGCTCAAATGCTCAAGTAGACGTGTCCTTTAGAACCCATCCCCTCACTCCCTCACTGTTCGCCAGACCTCCCAGACCTGGCCTCAGCCCCCCAGGGGCCTCTCCCTGCCCTGGCCTGCCCTGGCCTGCCCTGGCCTGCCCACACAGCCCTCCATCTCACCTTGTAGACAACATGATGGTACTGAAGAGTCTGTTCTTCCCACAAGAGGTAAAACGAGCAGAATTTGCGATCATTCTACCCTTTGTGTCCTCCTACTTCCTCCACCAGTAGTTAGTGTTGGCTCTCTCTGAATCCCAGGCTGAGTCTTCCTGCCCCCACCCCTCCTTCCTCCAACACTGAGCACCCTTAGAAAGCGCTTCTAAATGAAAGCCTAGGTGCCAGAGGGTTAGCAATGTGTTTTTAAATATATCGCCAAAAGTATGGATTCATAAAAAATAAAATTACTGAAATTCAGGAAAAAAACGTTCTCCAGCCGGGCACAGTGGCTCGCGCCTGTAAGCTTCAGGGGCAGGGGCCTATGAAGCGGCAGGGGCTAGGGATCGCGGTTTGAATCCCG
This sequence comes from Uropsilus gracilis, assembly GCA_004024945.1. Classification (NCBI taxonomy): domain Eukaryota; kingdom Metazoa; phylum Chordata; class Mammalia; order Eulipotyphla; family Talpidae; genus Uropsilus; species Uropsilus gracilis. The sequence goes on from PVHY01014223.1 coordinate 13,105, forward strand.
CTCGGGGCAATACAGCGAGACCTAGTTCCAAAAAATAGCTGGGCATGGTGGTGCGCGCCTGTAATCCCAGCTACCTGGGAAGCTGAGGCTGGGGATTGCTTGAGTCTGTGGTACCCCGAGCAATGTGAGCCTGTGGTTCCATGGGCAAAAATAGCGAGACCTAGTCTCAAAAAACAACAACAACAACAACAAAAACAGAAACAAAAACAAAAAAGTTCTCCACTTCCACCCCAGCCACTCCCTCTCAATTTAGCTAATGTATCTTATCATCAAAATAGCTTATCAGATTACCTTGCTGCTTTGCAGCTCTCTTCCCTACTCCTCCACATGGTTGGGAACGACACTTCTGTCTGCTTCTCTTGACTCACTCCCATGCCTGACCGCTAAACCTCTGCAAGGGACATAAGACAAACAGAACAGCCTGGCGCGGTGGCGCGTGCCTATAATCTCAACTACTCGGGAGGCTGAGGCTAGAAATCACCTGAGTCCACGGGTTCAAGACTACCCCGGGCAAAATAGTGAAACCTAGTCTCTAGAAAAATAGCCAGGCACAGTGGTACACACCTGTAATCCCAGTCTTTGGAGGCTGAGGCTAATCACTTGAGTCTATGGGTTCGAGACAATCCCGGGCAACATAGTGAGACCTAATTTCAAAAAAAAAAAAAAAAAGAATAAAACTGAGGGCATAATTATGGTCCACTGTCTTAAGGACAATACTTTCACAATGCAGTCTTCCCCAAGGTACTGGGCTGTGTATCCACTATCAACATCTTAGGAGTAAAACTCTGTCTCTGAAATGGACACAGGTCTGGACTGACCCTGGCCTGGCCTGGGACCTGAACTCAGGCCTGTATGATGCTGGTGGCAGGGCTTTTCCCCCAGCCCAGGCTAGAGAGAGTTTCAGCCAGGATCAGGATATCTGGAGCCAACTCTCCCACTGTTAGTGGCCATCGACCCTCTCAGCCATGATCATGGTACTCAGGCCCAGACAGAGAGGATTCAGGAAAACAGGTACATGACTGTGGCTCTGGATCAGCCTCAGGTACCATTTGATTATCATCATCTCTACTTTCATTAGCTAATTCATAGCTTGTTAAGCCATCAGGCCACGGATCGATCTGTATGCAGATACACCCTGTCCCTGGGACAGTCACATATCCTGAACCTGTGATGCTGCAAAACCCAATGGCCACTTTCCTTTCATCCATTTGTTCCATCATTCAGTGTCTTGACCAACACTTGTACCAGACCCTGTACTAGATGTCGGGGCACAAATGTGGGGCACAGACTAACAAGCTACATTCATTGAACATCCTCTCTACGGCACAGACATATGAGTAATTATAATATAGCCTGACCTGAGTTGAGAGTAGGGGGTGGCCGGGCACAGTGGCTCATGCCTGTAAGCTTCAGCCTATGAAGCGGCCGGGGCTAGGGATCGCAGTTCGAGTCCTGCCTGGGGCCGTAGCGAAACCTAGTTCCAAAAAAATAGCTGGGTGTGGTGGCGCACGCCTGTAATCCCAGCTACCTGGGAAGCTGAGGCTGGGGATTCCTTGAGTTCCTGGTACCCCGGGGCAACATGAGCCTGGACGATCACGTTGCATGGGCAAAAAAAGTGAGACCTAGTCTTAATCAACTGAAGAAGAAATAACAGCATCAAGTCTCCTTTCCCATCCCCACCCTTCTTAAGGTAAAATGAGAATAAAAATCTAGTCTCAGCTACCTTTGGGTTTAAGTTTTTGGTGAGAAATCTGGTCTGTGTTCACCCAGAGAATGGGGTGAACTTTCGCTGGAGAGTCCCAGCCACTCTATGCAGCACATCCTCATTTAAGTGCCAGGAATATTCGTTCTGTCAAAGGCGATTTACTGATCTGTTAGGAGGTGTTTTTCTTACAGATTTTGGTAGTTCACCAATATTTTTTTTTTTTTTTTTTTTTTGAGATTAGGTCTCACTATTTTTGCCCGTGGAACTGCAGGCTCTCGTTGCTCGGGGTACCACAGACTCAAGCAATTCCCAGCCTCAGCTTCCCAGGTAGCTGGGATTACAGGTGCGCGCCACCACGCCTTAGCTGTATTTTTGGAACTAGGTCTCGCTACGTGCCTCAGGCGGGACTCGAACCACGATCCCTAGCCCTGACCACTTCATAGGCTGAAGCTTACAAGCACGAGCCACCGTACCCCGCCAATATGTTTTTTGTTTGTTTTTTGTTTTGTTTTGTTTTTTTGAGACTAGGTCTCGCTATTTTTGCCCGTGGAACTGCAGGCTCACGTTGTCCGGAGTATCACAGACTCAAGCAATCCTCAGCCTCAGCTTACCAGATAGATGGGATTACAGGCGAGCGCCACCACACCCAGCTACTTTTTTTGGGAACTAGGTCTCGCTCTGTTGCCCCGAGAGGGACTCGAACCGCGATCCCCAGACCCCGCCGGGCTTCATAGGCTGACGCATACAGGCACGCGCCACCGTGCCCGGCTCACCAATGTTTTGGAAGAATAAATGGATGAAGAACTTAAAAGTTTCTCAACTGAGGAAGAACTGAAATTACGTTTGGGGATCCCAGCAAATATACCTCTTAAAATTTCCGCTCCAGCAAGCTCCTACTTTGATTCTCATTAGAGCCTCAAAAAAAGTTTGTAACCCCATTCCTCAGGCCATCATTGTTGGCTATCCTCTGTGGGGATAAGTAGAAGGACTTCTCCCTGACCTCAGCTCCAAGTGCCATCATGGACTCACAGCTTAACATGGATTCACAGCATAACAACGGGAAGCCAGAGTCACTTGAGAAATTCTCGCGAGAGTTGAATCTAGCGATCACGTGATGGGCCATCATGGCGGCGCCCAGCGAGACGGAGGAAGACGCGGTAGTTTATTTAATAGTTAGTGGTATCCCTCCGGCATTGCGCTCGGCCCAGCTGCGGAGCTACTTCAGTCAGTTCAGAGAACAGCGCGACGGTGGCTTCCTCTGTTTCCACTACCGGCATCGGCCTGAGCGGGCCACTCCTCACGCTGCTCCCGACTCTTCCTTAACTCCAGTTGGCCAAACTTCACTAACCGATGCCGCTGCTCCTTCAAATGGGGACTCTGCTCCTGCCCAGACCCGCACTTGCTGCTGCGTCATCTCCGTGCGGGGCGCGGCTCAAGCCCAGAAGCTTCTTCGTATGTATTCGGGCCGCCGGTGGCTGGATCCTCAGGGGATTTGGTTACCAGGTCGCTGTTTCATCCGCAGACTTCGGCTACCTACCGAGGCATCAGGTACGAGTGAGAAAACTAGTAGACTGACCTATGGGCCCCGAAACAGGAACTTTTCCTGAGGGGTGGCTAGGATTAGACAGGTCTCTCATTACGACTTTGTAGTTTAGGTCCCTTCTGGACAGAGAGTACGTTAGTTTAAGGTAGGGGTGAAAACCCTCAAAGCAACCTATTCCAGTGGTCCTGCGTTTTCCGATTTACGAGAACTCCTCGGAGATGCATTTATCTGAGGGATTCATTTTGCCGACACAGAAGGAAAAAAGGAAGACAGAGTTCTTACCCTCTTATTTTCTTTCTTCCATGCTCCCCCTCCAACCTCTCTTTTGACAAGATGCAAAGGAGACGGTGTCTTTTCTTAGGATACCTCCTCGTTTTCACAAGACATCACCTTGATAGGTAACAGAAACAGCACAGGGCCATCCAGTTCACTCACTCGAATGCTTAGATATAGTGTGACTCTTGCTCTTCTTCAAAGAATGGTTGGGCATAATCTGTTCAGAATGTAAAGAGGAATACAAATTTGAAAAAGATAATTGTCACAGAGACGCTATTCTGTTTTTTCCTTAAGAATTTCCACTCAGTTATGCATCCATAACAAAATAAAACTTTTCCACAAACATTCTCAAGGCTTATAATTATAAACGAAAAAGCAAGGGAAATATTAAACACATGGCAGATCAACTTGTTTCTACTCTTTTTTTTTTTTTTTTTTTTTTTTTGAGACTAGGTCTGGCTATTTTTGCCCGTGGAACTGCAGGCTTACGTTGCCCGGGGTACCACAGACTCAAGCAATCCCCAGCCTCAGCTTCCCAGGTAGCTGGGATTACAAGCGCGTGCCACCACACCCAACAATTTTTTGAGACTAGGTCTTGCTGTGTTGTCCCGGGTGGGACTCAAACGACAACTTGTTTCTACTCTTTTTTTTTTGAGACTAGGTCTTGCTATTTCTGCCTGTGCATCCGCAGGCTCACGTTGCACGGGGTACCACAGACTCAAGCAATCCCCAGCCTCAGCTTCCCAGGTAGCTGGGATTACAGGCATACGCCACCACACCCAGCTATTTTGGGGGGACTAGGTCTTGCTATGTGCCCCCAGCAGGACTCAAACCGCAATCCCTGGCCCCGGCAACAGCTTCCTAGGCTGCCGCTTACAGATAATGCACCACCTTGCCCAGCCCTGTTTCTACTCTTAAGAGGTTTAAAAAAAATCATACAACTGCCAGGTGTGGTGGCATCCACCTATAATCCAAACACTGGGAGGCAAGAGGCCAGGATTGCTTGAGTTCTCAAGTCTAGACTACCTGGGGCAACATAGTGAGACCTGGTCTTGAAAAAGCAGCCAGGCAGGCGCCTATAATCCCAGCTACCTGGGAAACTGAGGCTGGGGATTGTTTGAGTTCATAGGATGAGGACTACCCTGGGCAACATAGCTAGACCTAGTCTCAAAAAAAAAAAATCTTAAAAATAAAATAAAAAAATAAATCATTTTTTTTTTTTTTAAGAGACTAGGTCTTATTATGTCTCCTGGGATAGTACCGAACCCATGGACTCAATCAATCCCTAGTCTCAGCCTCAAGTAGCTGGGATTACACGCATGCACCACCAAGCTCGGATATTTTTTTGAGACTAGGTCTTGCTATGTTGCCTGGGGTAGTCTCGAACCTGTGGACTCAAGCGATTCCTAGCCTCAGCCTCCCAAGGCACGGGCCACCACACCTAGCCAAAAAAAACAAAAAACAAAAAGAAACCAAAAAAACCATACAATTTAGTACAAAAACCTGCTTTGAACAACAACTGCTGATGTATTTACTTGACTAGAACTGAAGACCAAGCCTAAAATAAAGCCCTGTGACCATATTTACCTGGAGCACTCACCTCAGTGTGTGTACATGATGTCAGAGATGCTTTTGTAACTGCTAACATTTACTGAGTACTCCCTGTTACAGGGCACTGTTCTAAGCCTTTCATTTTCATATTGATTCCTAACAACAATCCTACAAGGCAGGAGATATTATTACTCATTTTATTTTATTTATTTATTTGTTTGTTTGTTTGTTTGTTTATTTATTTATTTTTTGAGATTAGGTCTCGCTATTTTTGCCTGTGGAACTGCAGGCTCTCGTTGCCCGGGGTACCATGGACTTAAGCAATCCCCAGCCTCAGCTTCCCAGGTAGCTGGGATTACAGGCGCGTGCCATCAACTATTTGTTTGGAACTAGGTCTAGCTACGGGCCCCAGGCGGGACTTGAACTGCGATCCCTAGCCCCGGCCGCTTCATAGGCTGAAACTTCCAGGCATGAGCCATCGTGCCCAGGCTTATTACTCATTTTATAGGTAAGGTGACTGAGGGGTGCAGAAATTATTACTTGCCCAAAGCCACAGAGCTAGTCAGTAGTAGAATAATAATACGAACCTAGGAGATACTGTAGAGCCTTTGTTCTTTTATCACCAAGTGCTGTGAGATGCTAGAGGAGGGACAAATGATTTTCCTAGAGGGGTAAGAAAATGTGGGTTTTCATCTGGATCTTTAAAGATATACAGAAGTTTGTAGCTAAGAGTGGTGCTCCAAGGCCGGGCACGGTGGCTCGTGCTTGTAAGCTTCAGCCTATGAAGCGGCCGGGGCTAGGGATCGCGGTTCGAGTCCCGCCTGGGGCCCGTAGCGAGACCCAGTTCCAAAAAATAGCTGGGCGTGGTGGCGCGCGCCTGTCATCCCAGCTACCTGGGAAGCTGAGGCTGGGTATGGCTTGAGTCTGTGGTACCCCGGGCAACGAGAGCCTGCGGTTCCACAGACAAAAATAGCAAGACCTAGTCTCAAAAATAAATAAATAAATAAATAAAATAAGAGTGGTGTTCCAGGCTGGCCATGGTGGCTCGTGCCTGTAAGCTTCAGCCTATGAAGCGGCCGGGGCTAGGGATCGCGGTTCAAATCCCGCCTGGGGCCCGTAGCGAGACCTAGTTCCAAAAAAAATAGCTGGGCGTGGTGGCATGCGCCTGTCATCCCAGCTACCTGGGAAGCTGAGGCTGGGGATTGCTGGAGTCTGTGATACCCCAGGCAACAAGAGCCTGCAGTTCCACGGGCAAAAATAGTGAAAACTAGCCTCAAAAAAAAAAACACCAAATAAACAAACAACAAAAAAAAAGTGGTGTTCCAAGTATATGGCATATGCAACGACAAACACGTGCAAGCCAGTGAAACTTTCAGCACATGTTATATTGCTGTCGCAGGAGCATGTGGTAGCATTGTATGCATGGAGTGCAGGTTGGTGGCAGTTGAGAACAAATTTAAGTCAACTAGAACCAGATCTGAAACGTGTGTGCTTACCTGCAGTTATGTGAAATGGCATGAAAATATTAGGTGGTTCTGGTCACGGAATGGAGGAAGGGACTGTAGATAAGTTTTCAAGTAGAAACAGCTTTATGCTAAAGCATTATGATTTATATCTTGGCTGATTTTTCTGGTCAAGTGTTACCAAAGCTTACAGTTTTCAAGAGCTACTCTTCCCTTTGTCCCAAGGTTTGGGCTCCTTTCCCTTCAAGACACGAAAGGAGCTGCAGAATCGGAAGGCCAACAGGGAATCCTTCACTCTGGCTGACCTGAGGCAACTGCCAGAACTGAACCCACCGGTGTTGATGCCCAATGGGAATGTGGGGACTCCTTTAAGGGTCTTTTTGGAGCTGATTCGAACCTGCCGCCTACCCCCTCGGATCATCACCCAGCTGCAGCTCCAGTTTCCCAAGACAGGTTCCTCCAGGCGCTATGGCAACGTACCTTTCCAGTATGAGGAATCAGAGATTGTGGAACAGGAAGAGCATGTGTATACAGCTGAAGGTGAGGAAATACCCCAGGGAAGCTGCCTGCTAGATCCACCAGCCAGCCCCTGTGAAGAGCCTGAGGAGACAGGGGAAAAAGAGGATGAAGAGTCGTGGCTCTCAGATGATGTGAGTACAGTGGACCACCCTGTTTTGCTGATGGCTGAGGGAGGCCACAAAATTAGCAATCCATTTATGTACTCTTCTCAGCCTGGGGTCCTCAGGAGGGGTCTAAGAATATAACAGCACCCTGATAGAAAACTGTATTTGCAGCTGGTTGCAGTGGCACATGGCTTTAATCCCAAGCCTAGGATGGGAGGCTAAGACTGGAAATTGCTTGAGTCCACGGGTTCGAGACGCATCCGGGCCAACACAGTGAGACCTAGTCTCAAAAAATAGCTGGGCATGGTGGTACACACCTGTAATCCTAGCTACCTGGGAGACTGAGGCTGGGGATCACCTGAATCCGGGGTATCCCAGGCAACGAGAGTCTGGTTCCTCGAGAAGAAAAAAAACTGTATTTGCATGATTTACATGTGCAGGTACACATTTCTTTGGAGAGAAGGGCCTGAAGATTCTTAAAGAGGTCTTGTTTTTACTGTCTTAAAAGAAATATGGGGGGAGGGGAGAAGAAAAAAAAAAAGAAATATGGGAGCATTCCTTTTCATAGATGGCAAACTATTAACCAAGACCTGAGGAAGCAAGAGGCAACCTGGATGTGATGCAGTCTCTTAGGATGCTTATCTACCCACTTATCTACTGACAAGTTGCCTTTATTTTCTTAAATCTATGAGTCACCTTGAGCCTGTGGATTAAGCATGAACTTTATTGATGAATTTTTACTTTTACTTTATTTTCTTGAGACTAAGTCTTGGTATGTTGCCTGGGGTACTGCGGACTCAAGTGATCCCCAGCCTCAGCCTTCCAGGTAGCTGAGATTACAGGCACCTGCCATGGCGCCTGGCTGCTTTTTCGAGACCAGATCTCACTATGTTGCCCGGGGTAGTCTTGAACCCGTGAACTCAAGTGATCCCAAGCTTCTTGCCTCCCAGTTGCTTGGACAACAGGCTCGCCACCACAACCAACTACTTTTACTTTTTACCTTTTCTTTGTTTTTCTTTTACCTTTCTCCAAACATATTTGTTCCTCCAGAAAATCAGGAGAGGGATTATTTGTTAGGAAAACTTTATGTGTACTCTAGGTAAAAAGCAATTCACCTTTTTAGGTACCTTCAAAGCTCCCAGGCCAGAGTTGCTAACATACTTGCATCACATGCTGAGCATCGTAGCATCTGGACTTTCCTCCAGCACCTGCTCTGCATAGTGATTCCTGAACCACAGAATCACTATGAGTTTAACCAGGCCAGGAGCCTCCAGGGAGTCAAGCTAGGTGTCATCCTGTCATTCCACCAGTTCATTCAAACAGTCATAAAACAGGGTTGCACAGGATTCTAAAGGCACCTGAGACCTGTTTTCTGCTTCAAAGAGCTAAAAAAAATCTCCCTGAAGAGAGAAAACTAGTATCTGGAGAAGGCTGCATGCTGTAGTGACTTGGGTTTGGATGTTGGCTCTGCCAGTCTCTTGGTGTCTATCTTGAGATTACTCCTTTATACCTGGTTTCTTCAACTGTAGAAATGGGAGTAGCGGTACTTACCTTACGGGGTTGTTGGGGTGATTAAAGGAGCAAAATTACGAGAAAGACCTGACACATTAGCTAGTAAGTGTTCTTGTCCCATTCTTCTTTGTGACACAATGTATAAAGGCCTAACCATGATTAACCCTGAGACCCTCAGAGATCAGTGACAGTGCTGTGAGCTACAGTGTGGGGCCTTCAGGCTGCAGGACTTGAGAGATGAGGAACATTTAACCAAGTGAAGAAGAGACAGTGGTAAGAAAGGGCCGGCAGTTCAAGCAGAGGGAGCAACATGGCCAAAAGCACAGAGATGCATCAGGTTTATGCATCTCTGAGGGACAGTCAGAGGATGTCACCTGTCTCTGTGAGAGATATGTGGGTCACCTTTCCTTACCTTCTCTTAGGACGATGACCGGGGTGAGGAATGGGAGCGGCATGAAGCACTGCACGAAGATGTGACCCGGCAAGAACGCACCACTGAGAGGCTCTTTGAGGAGGAGATTGAGCTCAAGTGGGAGAAGGGTGGCTCTGGCCTGGTGTTCTACACAGATGCTCAGTTCTGGCAGGAAGAGGAGGGAGGTATGTTGGTGTGAGCGATCCAGCCTGCATTCACTTGGGTTCTTGGTTGTCAGTGGATTAACTGACAGCAAGCCCAAGCAAAGGGCCAGGGAGAAGCTTACATGTATTGTCTATGACATCAGTTATCCACTTTGGTGGAGGGGAGTAGATGCTCTCCTCATACTCCAATTCTGAATGTCCTTCCCAGAGGAGAGATTCCAAAATACAATTAAAAGCTCCAAGTTCTAGAACAGTTATTAACCCTAGCTCTGACTCTCTACAGAGCTGAATCCTTAACTCTGCTTGATGCTTTTATGTCCCTGCAGATTTCGATGAACAGACAGCTGATGACTGGGACGTGGACATGAGTGTATACTACGACAGAGGTATCGGGTCAGAGTGCAGTGCTGAGGGATGGAATTAGTGCCTTGGCCTGGCATTGACACTTTCCTAGACCTCCTTTGCAGAGGCTGAGACAGCACCAGTTCCCTTAGTATGGCCCACTCAGGGTGTTCCTCTCCTAAAACTTTCTAGTAGAGTCCATCAGCGCTGGTGGTAGACAGAGCCTTTTTTTTTTTTCTTTTTGAGACTAGGTCTCGCTATTTTTGCCCGTGGAACCACAGGCTCTCGTTGCCCGGGGTACCACAGACTCAAGCAATTCCCAGCCTCAGCTTCCCAGGTAGCTGGGATTACAGGCGCGTGCTATTTTTTTTTTTTTGGAACTAGGTCTCGCTATGGGCCCCAGACGGGACTTGAACTGCGATCCCTAGCCCCGGCCGCTTCATAGGCTGAAGCTTATAGGCAGGCCCTGGTTTGATTGGGAGGGTCAGGAGCTCTGGCTTCAGTTTAGATTTTGGAGTCAAAAATGACCTGTTTATGATGGAGGTGGGAGATGGAGAAGAGCTGGGTCCTAATTCTATCTCTCGTGGATTAGCTCAGTCACTTTCTTGCACCTCTTTCCTCATGTGTAAGATGGGGGAGCCATGGTTCCTACTCCTGGTGAACTACCAGTCTGATGAGAGATAATAACAAGGCAAAAGAGGAGAGCCCCATGAAGATAAATAAGTACACCTTGTGAGAAGGCCCTAGACACCTGGATTGCCCCCATCTGCTGAGATCCTTCTGCAAACTGGGCCCTGGTTCCTCAGATGCTGGTGACAAGGATGCCCGAGACTCTGTCCAGATGCGCCTAGAACAGAGACTCCGTGACGGCCAGGAGGATGGCTCTGTGATCCAACGCCAGGTGGGCACCTTTGAGCGCCACACCAAGGTGAGCATTGTGCCCAGCCCACTGACGCCTGCTTTCTTTCTCTAACCTCATCTCACTCCCTACCTCTCCTCCCAAGAACCCCATCTCTGGCCGGGCATGGTGGCTCATGCCTGTAAGCTTCAGCCTATGAAGCGGCCGGGGCTAGGGATCGCGGTTCGAGTCCCACCTGGGCCCGTAGCGAGACCTAGTTCCAAAAAATATAAAAATAGCTGGGCGTGGTGGTGCGCGCCTGTAATCCCAGCTACCTGGGAAGCTGAGGCTGGGGATTGCTTGTGTCTGTGGTACCCTGGGCAACGAGAGCCTGCAGTTCCACGGGCAAAAACAACAAGACCTCGTCTCAAAAAAAAACCCTATCTCTTGAGTCTTTTTCTCTTCCTACTCTGCAGGGCATCGGGCGGAAGGTCATGGAGCGGCAAGGATGGGCTGAGGGCCAGGGCTTGGGTAGCCAGTGCTCAGGGGTGCCAGAGGCCCTGGACAGTGATGGCCAGCACCCCAGATGCAAGCGTGGATTGGGGTGAGTATGGATGAGGGACTTCCTTAGGTGGCCCAAGTATCATCAGCTATGCCCTGGTTTTCTCCTTCCCTCTGGTATTAGGATGGTGCTGGAAGCTCATAGGGCACAGAGCAGGAGCAGTTAGAAGGAAAAAGTAGGTCTGTTTGTTTTTGTTTTTGACAATCTCTAAGACTTGATAGGAGCATTGACCTCCTGGACGTGCCTGGAGGCATCATTCCCCCTGGTTTGAGGAGTTTGGACTTGCTGGCTGTTAGATTCACAGCAAGTCTGAGTGGTGACAGTCGTACTGAACTTTATGTACTGTTTAAAATGAAAGCTGTGTGTGAGGGCCTTGGATGCTGGAACTGACTGTTTAAGGGGGCTAGAGAGCAGAGATCACGATTTTTAGATTCTGACTAGGTACCAGATATGTAGTAGCTTTTTAGTAGCCGCTTCCTCCCCCTCCCTCAACCTCTTAGTAGGGTTAGAGAGAGCTGTCCTCTTCACTGAGACCCTTTTTGTTGTTTTTGTTTGTTTGTTTGTTTTTTGTTTTTTGAGACTAGGTCTTGCTATTTTTGCCCGTGGAACCGCAGGCTCTCATTGCCCGGGGTACCATAGACTCAAGCAATCCCCAGCCTCAGCTTCCCAGGTAGCTGGGATTACAGGCGCGTGCCACCACGCCCAGCTATTTTTTGGAACTGGGTCTTGCTACGGGCCCCAGGCGGGATTTGAACCACCATCCCTAGCCCCAGCCGCTTCATAGGCTGAAGCTTACAAGCACGAAGCCACCGTGCCCGGCCACTGAGACCCTTTTTTTAATCCAGGTACCATGGAGAGAAGCTGCAGCCATTTGGGCAACTGAAGAGGCCCCGACCAACTGGCCTAGGACTCATCTCCACTATCTATGATGAGCCCCTACCCCAGGACCAGGGGGAATCGCTGCTGCGTCGCCAGCCTCCCACTAGCATGAAGTTTCGGACAGACATGGCTTTTGTGAGGGGTTCCAGCACCTCAGAGCCTGAGTGATAGTCTTGGGGGTTTCTTAGGCAGGACCACTAACCGCAGAGCAGCAGCCCTCGGCCCCGCCTATCTTCCATGGAAGCATCAAGGAGTTGGTGAGGGCTGCCCCTTGTTTAGGGTGCTTTGTTCAGGATTTGCCATCCGGTTCTCTACCTCGAGGATATTTTTACAAAAAGCCCGCTCTCTATTGATAGTAGGGTTTAAGGACCTCTCCTCCATGGTCTCCTACTCTCAGTCCCACTTTGTCCTTTCTCATCCACCTAACCCCTATAAGTACCTTGAAAAGCTGAAGCGACTGAGGTTATCAGCACGGCCTTCACGGGGGTGGGGGTGGGGGGTGGGGGTGGTGGTGGTGGTGGTAAGGGACGGAATCTGTAAAGGTCAGAAGACAGAAAAGGACCTGGAGAAGAAGATTCGCAGTTTTCGGGAGTCGGTCTTGGGGGGGTCCCGGTCCCGCCCCCGCCCCGCCCCCGCCCGGCTGGTATCTGGCTGCGGAGAAAACGCGGGAGCGGCCCGGGTCTGCGAGCTGGCGGGAGAATAAACAAATTTGCAACGGGATTTCTCGCTTTCCTCTAATTTGTGACTGGAGGGAGGTTTCCTGCAACTCCCTCCTGGAAGAGAGAAGTGGCACTCGTGGGCACGCCCCATCCGCCCCTTTCGTCACCGTGAGGGCGGGACTTCCTGTTTCCGGGCGCCGGCGTATCCGACGTCGTCCGGAAGTCGCTGCTGGTCCGGCGGGCTCTTGGTATTTACGCCCTTGGCAGCACTGGGTTTTCTGTTGGCCCCGGTTCGGTGGTCCCCGAAATCGCTTAGCACGTCAGGGACCTCTTGGCCTCGGCTCTCGTCTCGGACGCGGCTGCCTCTCTCTTTTCCTGCCGAACTCGTCTGATCCTCTCGGACGGCGTGCCGTCCATGGCGGGAGCTGCCCCAACCACGGCCTTCGGGCAGGCAGTGATCGGCCCGCCGGGCTCGGGGAAGACCACGTACTGTTTGGGCATGAGCGAGTTCCTGCGCGCGCTGGGCCGGCGCGTGGCCGTGGTGAACCTGGACCCGGCCAACGAGGGGCTGCCGTACGAGTGTGCAGTGGACGTGAGCGAGCTGGTGGGGCTGGGCGACGTGATGGACGCGCTGCGGCTGGGGCCTAACGGCGGCCTGCTCTACTGCATGGAGTACCTGGAAGCCAACCTGGACTGGCTGCGTGCCAAGCTCGAGCCCCTCCGCGGCCACTATTTCCTTTTCGACTGCCCAGGCCAGGTGGAGCTGTGCACGCACCATGGTGCCCTACGCAGTATCTTCTCCCAGATGACGCAGTGGGACCTCAGGGTGCGTCTTGGGTGGGGCAGACCCATTTTGCAGATGGAAAAACAGACTGGGAAGAGGACATGTGCCACACCGCCAAGTCACACAGCTTGGTAGGGATTGAGGCACTTTGGAGTAAAACAGGTGTGAATTCAAATTCTGGCTCTGCCTATGACTTGCTGTATGGTCCTGGGTAAGTCAGTTTGTCTCTCTGAACCTCAGTCTTTTCATCTGTAAAATGGATGCATTAGTATCAACTTGGAATTACTGGAAGAATGGAAGGTTATGTAGAAAGTGGCATGGTGACCATGTGACTTGGTGACAAACAGAAGATGAAAGTGGAGTCAGGCCGGGCACAGTGGTGCATGCATTTAATCCCAGTCTTGAGAGTCTGAGGCTAGGAGTCACTTGAGTCCGCGACTACCCCAGGCAACATAGTGAGACCAATGGATATTAAGTCTCAAAAAAATAGCTGGGCAGGCCAGGCATGGTGGCACATACCTGTAAGCGGCAGCCTAGGAAGCCACGACCAGGGCCAGGGATTGTGGTTCGAGTCCCACCGAGGGCACACAGTGAGACCTAGTCCCCAAAAAATAGCTGAGCGTGGTGGCTCACACCTGTAATCCCAGCTACCTGGGAAGCTGAGCCTGGGGATTGCTTGAGTCTGTGGTACCCTGGGCAACGTGAGCCTGCGGTTCCACAGGCAAAAATAGCTTAGACCTAGTCTCAAAAAAAATAAACTAAAATAACCAGGCGTGGTGGCGTGTGCCTGTAATCCAAGCTACTTGGGAGACTGAGGCTAGGGATCATGAGTCTGTGGGTTCAGGACTACCCCGGGCAACATAGCGAGACCTAGTCTCTAAAAAATTTTAAAGAAAGAAAGTCCTGGGAGAAGGAAATGAGTGTGGCTTTGGATGAAATAGAAGCAGGAGAAAACTAGTGGGTGGCTTGTGCTCTTCCCTCAGGCATCATCAGTTTGAGGGGGGAGAGATAGACCCTGGTGTTTCCTGCCTCCCCAGGCCTCTCTCATGCTGTTTCTTCCTCCCCTCCCAGCTGACTGCTGTCCACCTAGTAGATTCTCACTACTGCACAGACCCAGCTAAGTTCATTTCGGTGCTCTGTACCTCCCTGGCCACCATGCTGCACGTGGAGCTGCCCCATGTCAACCTCCTCTCCAAGATGGACCTCATCGAGCACTATGGAAAGCTGGGTAAGAACTCCCAACCAGGCAAGGAATAGAGCAGCTGCTGGATGAGAGTGAAGTCAGGACATCAAGGGCCCTGCCTCCAGGAACTTTGTATTGCCTGGCACTAGTAGCCACAGCATGTCCTGGACCCTGCCTGTCTCTTTTATGCCACTCAGCACTAAGTAATGTTCTGGGTTTGGAGGACAAGAGAGATGCGGATAGTGATAATGGGCTATGCGGGAACTAGCGATGGGATCGTGAGCAGCTGGGAGTGGTGCTATCTGGCCTGAGACCTAAGTGATGACAACTGTTCTAGGCAGAGGACTAGCAGGAAGGGTTCTAAGGAAAGTGCTTTCTGTGTTCATGGAAGGGGGGAGAGGAATCTACAGTAGCTGAGATGGTGGCTGTCAGAATTGAGGTTAGTGATGTGAGCAGGAACCAGAACTTTTACAGTTTGTTTTTTCCTCTTAGACTCTTATCTCCGTGTGCTGCTTAAATACATAGGAAAGCCATCAATGGATATTAAGCAAAAGAATAAATGAAAAGGTCATTCTGGCTACCTTGTGGAAAATCCGTTGAAAGGGGCAAGAATGAACACAGAGGTCGTGGGCCGAGCATGGTGGCACATGCCTGTAGGTGGCAGCCTAGGAAGCCATGGCCAGGGCCAGGGATTGCGGTTCGAGTCCTGCTGGGGGCACGACGCGAGACCTAGTCCCAAAAAAATATCTGGGTGTGGTGGCGCACGCCCAGGTAATCCCAGCTACCTGGGAAGCTGAGGCTGGGGGTTGCTTGAGTCTGTGTGGTACCCTGGGCAACGTGAGCCTGCAGTCTCACAGGCAAAAATAGCGGGACCTAGTCTCAAAAAAAAAAAGAAAAAAAAGAAAACAGAGGTCGTTTAGGTATTTTCAGCAGCCCAGTCAGTGGGAATGGAGGGAAGTGCAGAGATCAGACTTACTCAAGAAATAGTTTGAATAGTTTGTGGATTGGACATGAAAACAGAGGAAATAAGGATGACTCTCAGCTTTCTAGCTGGATGGATGGGGTGCCATTTATGAAAGAAGACTGAGAGGGAAGCAGACTGGTACAAGGCAGATGAGCTACTGGAGGGCCTAATATCCAGCTTGTTTTTCCTGCAGAATTAGTGCTCTGCTCAGCTGGGGGCATCTGTAGCATCTTCAGCCACAGGGAGCCTAAATAGCAGCTGAAATTTCCAGGAGGGAGCAGGAAGGGAAGTTGGCAAAGGACCTTGCCAAAGGATGTGTGGCTGCCAGTCAGACCAGAGGGCTGTCAGTACCTTGGCAGGGACATCTCATCCCAGAGACCCGGCTCTTGCCTTTGCAAATCCAGAACCCCCATTGTGTCTATATGTCTATTTTCAGTTCTTGCAAGCTCCTATCCCTTAACCACAGCCTCCGGCCCAGGCGGCTACATGGTGACCCTTAACCTTTCTAGCTCAGACTTGCGTGCCATCCTGATGTGCAACCAGGTGAGACAGTTTAGACCTAGAGACAGTACATGAATAGCCCAGAGTGGCTGACACAGCTGGTCTGTTAGCTGAGGTGAAATCCAAACCCAAGAATATCTGGCTCCTGGTTCTTAGCTCTTGATGGAAAATCTACCTGTCAGGCAGCTGCAGAAGTTTGTTAGGCCACACCCTCCACACCCACAGTGTCAGCACTGACCCCACCCAGGCAATGACAAATATACTGCAATACAAGGTTTAGTTTCTACTTTCTGTGGCTTCCAGACTTTTTTCTACCATCCAGGTCTAGAGCACTGGGGCAGCGCAGGAGTGTTTTTTTTTTTTTTTTTTTGAGACTAGGTCTTGCTATTTTTGTCTGTGGAACTGCAGGCTCTCGTTGCCCGGGGTACCACAGACTCAAGCCATCCCCAGCCTCAGCTTCCCAGGTAGCTGGGATGACAGGCGTGTGCCACCACGCCCAGCTCTTTATTTGGAACTAGGTCTCACTACGGGCCCCAGGCAGGACTCGAACCGCGATCCCTAGCCCCTGCCGCTTCATAGGCTGAAGCTTACAAGCACGAGCCACCGTGCCCGGCTAACGCAGGAGTGTGATCTATCTTCAGAAGAGTTCTATTTGTTCCAGGACAGGCTTAATTAAAGGTGCGGGCGCATCCATTTCTGATGAGAGCTGACTGGAATGCAGAGCACAAGGGATGAGCTGATAGGCCTGACAGTCTTATTCCCTCAGCTCACTTTGGGACAGGTTGGCTGAGGAGCTCAGGTGCCGAGTTTTCTGGGCAGACATGGATAGTACAGAGAGGCCCACTTTCCTGCTAACGGGAAGCTGGTATTCACAGAACTGAGTCAGGGACTCAGAGTCATCTAGTCTGGTCTCCTCACTCAGCATTAAGAAGGAACTGACCCTGCGGCTCCAGTGGCGCAATCGGTTAGCGCGTGGTACTTATAAGAAGGAACTGACCAGAGGGGAGAGTGATTTGCCTAAGAGGTAATCCTGCCAGAATGTAGTGTTTATTCAGTTCTATCTGCATTTAGAATCCGACAGTGGTAGCCTTTGTGTTGCCCGTTCACTTTCGGAAACTAGTGAATGTGGTGTCAAAAAAGGCTTAAACTAAGTACTTTGCAGGCCTTTCCTGCCTCTGAGTTTTATATCTTTGGCACAGGAACTGCTAAAGTAACAGATTAGCTGGGCATGGTGGCGCGTGCCTTTAAGCACAAGCCTATGGAGCGCGGCTGGGACTGGGAATCGTTTGAGTCCACGGGTTCGAGACCCTCCCGGGCAACATAGCGAGACCTAGTCCCAAAAAATAGGTGGGTGTGGTGGCGCACACCTGTAATCCCAGCTACCTGGGAAGCTGAGGCTGGGAATTGCCTGAGTCTGTGGTACCCCAGGCAATGTGAGCCTGCAGTTCCCCAGGCAAAAATAGCAAGACCTAGTCTCAAAATAAATAAACAAACAAATAAATCAGATTATACTTTTTAAAAAAAATCATACAATGTGTGTGTGCTGGGAGATGAGGGTACATGGATCCAGAGCTTCACGAGGCAGGGAAGCACTGTTTGTGCTTTGTGTTTGGCATCGTTACTTACTGCCTTTGCTGAAGCACTGCTCTGTACTAGTCACTAGAGTTTAGGGCATTTAATCCTCACAGCAGCCCCATGAGGTAGGGGCCCCTGTCCACATAGTAAGTGGCAGAGCCAACAAGTGACACCAGGTATTTTCTCATCGTAACTTAATTTCACTGCTTCAACAAACATCTCTTGAATGAATGAGTGAACGAATGGTCCCTGTCTTCACATCCCTAGCTTGATGCCAGCTGCTCCTGAACACTAGCTTCTCTCCTTAGCCTTCAACCTGGACTACTATACAGAGGTCCTGGACCTCTCCTACCTGCTTGACCACCTCGCTTCTGATCCCTTCTTCCGCCACTACCGTCAGCTCAATGAGAAACTGGTGCAGCTCATCGAAGACTACAGTCTGGTGTCCTTCATCCCTCTCAATATCCAGGTACTGGGGACTCAGATCTCTTAACCTTGGCTGCAGACGTGGGCAGCCCCTGTCACCTCACCACACCTCACACACTGTCCTGTGTCTAATTATCATTTGGTCCCCTTGGTTTCAGAATCAGGGGCTGTGATAAGCAGTATTCCAGTAGAGAGGATGGACCAAATTTTGATCGTATCTATTCTATATCACTGGGTTCTCTCCAGACCATCTCTCCCCAGTATGAAAATGGATAACTTCAGAGAGTCACCAAGACCGTGGATAAAACTCA
>PVHY01014224.1:0-39073 GCA_004024945.1 Uropsilus gracilis
GGGGGGGGGGAATTTTCTTGAACCCCTAGAAGCAGGGGTGGAGATGCAACCCGCACCTGCCCCTGGAGCTCTGGGTCATGGCGAATGTGGCCCTTCGCTTAAGGCCAGGAAGCACTTCTCGTGGTCTCTGTGAACATGCAGAGGCCGAGGAGAGGCCAGGCAGGTGGCCTGGACTCCCCACCCACTCCTCCTGGGCCCCCTCCTGTCTTCCCAGGCTGTGAGGTCATTTCTCTCCCAGACACCCCCTCCCACCAGTGGAGTCTTGGCCCTCCCATCACCTCCCGGCACTGCCAGCGGCCATGCTGAAGGGGAACGGAGGGAACGGCCCAGAGCTGAGCAGCCAGGAGAGCCCAGTGGGTGGACCTCGTCCCCTGCACGCGTCCACCCATGAAGGGATCCTGCCACTTCCTTCAGGTCTCTGCCGGGAATCCATCTCCACAGGGGCCCTTCCTGGTCACTCATCTGTTGACGTGGCACCGTGGGTCCCTTGTCACATGGAGCGGGCCCAGGAACTGGGAGGGGGGGAGTGACAGCTGCACTGTCCCTAAACTCTAGATGAAATTTAGTATCTCTTTCAATTGCCAACGTGGGCAACAAAGCACAGAGGCATCCCGGCAGGCCCTGGGACCTGATCACTGGCAGACGTCACAGGCTTTCACACACAGACCTGTGGACTCTGGGAATATCCTTTACACTCGTCACAACTTCAGATCACAGCGGTCACCAAAGCCGCGGCCAGACCTCACTATTGAACATTAACCCAGCAGAAGACTCGCCAGGGTTAAGAACGGAAACATTTTGCTATTTTTAAGATCATTAGTACCACTGCACTCCTTCATGTTTTTATTCTTTAAAAACCTCCTCTTAAAGAGGAGTTCCCAGCCTCTCCCAATTGTCAAAGGCACCTATGGGGGAAAAACGGTTAAGAGGCTCAGTCAGCCGGGCACGGTGGCTCGTGCTTGTAAGCTTCAGCCTATGAAGCGGCCGGGGCTAGGGATCACGATTCGAGTCCCGCCTGGGGCCCGTAGTGAGACCTAGTTCCAAAAAAAATAGCTGGGCGTGGTGGTGCGCGCCTATAATCCCAGCTACCTGGGAGGCTGAGGCTGGGGATGGCTTGAGTCTGTGGTACCCTGGGCAACGAGAGCCTGCGGTTCCACAGGCAAAAATAGCAAGACCTAGTCTCAAAAAAAAAAGAAGCTCAGTCAAAAACATCACAGTCCTGGCCGCCCCTCACTCCACCTGCTTGAATGCTAATTACTTCTAATTATCCACTTATTTGTCTCCCTCTACTAGACTGTCAGCTCTCCGGGGGACCAACGCATTTTGGTCTTATTCACTGTCGTATCCCTAGGCCTGAACCGCAGCTGACACATAGTAGGTGCTCAGTAAGTGCTTGTTAAATGAATGAAGGGCAGAGATGACTGCTCCCATTTTGCAGATGAGGAAACTGAGGCTCATAAAGGGACAGAGAGTTGCCCCAGCAAGGCCTAGAAAGCTGAGGATGCGCTGGATCCTGCTACTCCACAAGGCTCTGCTCCTGGGGAGCAAGAAGTCCCCACCCCCATTTGCAGCATCATGGATGATCAATCTCTCCCTGGTGCCACAGAGATGGGGGAAGGAGGGTGGAGGAAGGGAGGGGCTGGTCTCAGATTAAGAGTGAAAGGGAGGGGCAGGTGTTAGGTACCACAGGAGGCAGGGACCATGACCCAGGGGTGGGGGAAACGGTCTCCTTGGGCGCCCCTCACCTCTCTCTGCCTGGAGACAAGCCCATCTATGCCCTCTCTCCCTGCCATAGAGCCGGACCCATGCAGGAGGCTGGGCAAGCCTACACTGGGCGAGGAGTGGGGAACTGCAAGCCCAGGCACTGGGGGGCTGGCTCTGTGTGGGGGAGGAGTCCTAGCAAGCTGCCCCTTGTGCCTGCAGGGCCCGAGGCCCTGAACCCATCAGGGTGCATAGCACCGCCCAGTCTCACTCCCTGGCACCTCACAGGCTGGGAGCTGGGGGGACTCTGGGTTTTCTTAACACCAGCCAAGAAGCCCTTTATCTCCTCCACGATCAGCCCCCCCCCAAGCCTGCACTCACAGATCTCCCTCACCCCAAACCTCTCTCCACACACTAGGTTTCTTTTTAATCAGAACATAACTTGCTCTTTCCACTGTCAGCCAGACCAGGGCCGCCTCCGGAGAGCACCTTGGCAATTAGTGGCATGGTGCCTCAGGTGGGATGCAGGGAGGGAGCTGCCTTCCCAGGGGTAGTTGGGACAATGGGGCCTCTGGGCTGCGACTCTTGGTTTGACAGAAAATGAGGAACTTCTTTTCGCACATTTAACAGCTACTCAGTTTTCTAGGAGGGAAGGCGGGTCTTTTTCTTTTTTTTTCTGCCTTCAGAACATCATGTCATTGACAGCAAGGCCAAGTTCAGACTTGAGGCAAGAAACCTCTTGCCTGTCCAACTACCCCTGGCTGTTGCGGGGCTTCTGCAGACAAGGAGCAAGTTCCCCGGGGTCGCCCTCGCCCCAGTGCACCCCCCTATTCAGACAGATGCTGTACTCTGAGTTACTTTCCCTGTCCCCCCTCCACGAGAGCTCTGTCATTATATCGAGTATGGAACTGGGAGGATGGAAAATGGCGCGTAGCAAAAGGTCTGTTATTGGAAGGGGCGCTGCGTCTGGCGGGGGCCGGGAGGTGGCGGCACCTCAACTCTGATCATGCAGGAGACACACCAAGATTTGCTTTGCTTTCCTTTCCTCCGGTCCCTCGGCTCACACCTCCGGCGCTTTCTGGTGGTGACGGCGGCATGTCTTTCTCGGAAAACTTTCTCCCCGAAATGAAGACAGAGTCAAGGAATGAAAAGCAAGGAAAGTAACAGAAGTTTCCATCTGACTTAGTCCTGGAAGAAGCCAGGGAGCAGGGGAAAGGCTCTGGGTCCCAAACCCCCACCTGCCCGATTCCTCAAGTGGCCTGGACCTTGCATGTCAATCACAGATCCGTTCTCCGAGATGGGAATTTCCCAGCGGGCAGGATGCGCAGGGCAGATGCGCAGCGGCCTGCCCCAGGACCCCGCGCCCTCCTTCCTCACGGCGGCCGCCTCCACCTCTCCCACTCAACAATTCAAACCTCCTGGGTTTCCCCCACCTCCACCCAAACCACACCATAATCAGAGAATCAGTGACTGTCACCGCTCAAAGGGACTTCAGAGACCTCCTCCAGCCCCAAGCATCTGAAGTAACAAAATCTCTAACATGTATTAGAATGTAGCCTGGTGTCAGTTTCCTTCATCCTCACAAGGCGGGAAGCATGATTATCCCCACTTTACAGATGCGGGGACTGAGGCACAGGAGGTTGAGCAACGTGCCCCGTGTCATCAGGGAGTCACCCGCGGAGCCAAGACTGGAATCCACTCACGATTGTAGGATACAGACTGTAGAAGACCACAGACCCCTCCCTCCTCCCGGGAGGACTGCCACTGGAGAGGGAATGGGGTGACAGTGGTTTATAAGCTCAGCCTCCTGACCTCTCCAGCCACAATCCAGCCTTAGTGGTGCCCTTTCCAACTGTCTGCAGACAAGCAACCCATTTCCCTCCCTGCGGGGAAGGGGGCAGGGTGGGCAGAGGCTGGGGCATGCATCCCAGAAAGGAATGGTTTCCCACAGCAGAATGACAAGGTCCCAGTAACCCAGAATCTCCTGGTTCTGTATCTCTGCTCCCTGCACGAGTGGGGTTGGCCAGTGCCCAGGCCAGACCCCTCTGGGGAATGACCTCCCCTTCAGCCTGCCTCAGAAGGGGCTGCAGCTCAAGTGGGTCTCCCTGATGCCCACCTCCACCTGGAGACACAGACTTTGCTGGCACCGCCCCAGGCTGAGAAGCTGCCATCTTCGCCCCCTCGGACCAGTGTCCGGCGGCGGCCTCCATCAGGGCTGGGGCGAGGATTAAGTTGCAAAAGGCTTGAGAGATTGGGGATGACAAAAGGGGCTTGGAGACTAATTAGGAGCAGCAATGAAAGCTTAATTCATAAAAGCAAACATTTTCCATCCATCAACCTGCAACCAGTTAAGGGCAACGTTTGAAAGAAATCTGTGCGTGGGGAAGGCGGCCAACAGGAACAGGAAATGTTTGAAAGAATGTAAACTATTTCGGTTTCATAAAAAGTAACAAGTAAACAGTTATTACATGCAAATAATGCCCTGGTTTTAATTAATGCTGAAAAGTCAAAATATGTTTGACATTTGGATGTATATACACTGAGCGGCTGGAAAGAGAAAAATGGTGCCCAGATGCCCGATTCGGAGCAGGGCTGGCGGCTTGGAGGGAACTCCAACCTCGACAAGGTCTTGTTTATTGGTGATGAAAAGTGCAATTCTGCCTCAGCCCCTGTAGAGACTGGGGCAGGGGGAACGTCACCGACTTTCCACACGGAGCTGGAGGGGCGAGCTGGTGTGACCATGGGCACTCCCCACTTTTCAGAAGTCTGGTCTTAAAGGGCCAGTGCGCCCTCAATGCTCCCCTTGGCAGAGGGAGGTTTTCCGAGACTTGACCCAGAAGTGAGGCTGGGGGTCCCGTCTCAGGAGCCTCCCACTCAAGCTGCCGCTGGGGTCTGGTCCTGCCTTTCTCCCACTGCCTGAGGTGGCTCAGACGGCCGGGCACCCGCCTGACTTCTACTACGCTTTCCAGCATTCAGCGTCCTGCATCGCACTCATTTCTTTTCTAAACCGCCTTGAGGCTCGAAGAGCTGGGGAAACTGTGGCTTCGGGAGACCACAGCTGGGGAGAGGGAGCCTCAAAGTGTGGGGAGCCTCTGCGCCAGGCAGCGGGGAGAGTGGCTGGGGTGCTTGGGCCCCACAGACCAAGGATCTGTCCTCTAACCTCACCTTCCCAAAGCCCTACAGGCCCCTGTTCGCCTGTCAATCCGGGAGCTTCTCCCAGCATGGTTTGCGAGACCAGGTGCTTACTCGGGAAACAGGGGGTGACAAGGCAGACACTAGGAGTTAGCAAACCTCAGGAACAGGGAGAAAACTGCCTTTTTCTGGTTAGAGAGCTTCACTTTGTTCACATCTTAAGAGGAGCGTGTAACGCCCTGAGGGGGAAGTTCCAGACCAGTGTTTTGCCCGGAGCTGGACCTGCGCTGGACCTGTTTCCGAGCTCTCAGAAGGACCCCAGGGCGTCGTCTCTCCTAGCACGCTCCCCCCCCACATCTGCCACTTCGGTGTCTGCTGGCGCAGCCCCGCCGCTCACCTCGCCCACTGCGGCCCACGAAGCGGAGGTCGTTGAACCTGGCCACCTGGTTCTTCATGACAGCCGAGGCGTTACGCAGCTCCGCCGAGTAGTTTTCATCATTGCCGGCCATCACGGTCACCACCGTCCCATCGGGCACATCCCCCAGCGCCACCACCTGAGGGCACGGGCAGGCGCAGGCTTAAGAGAGGTAGGGGGGAGGCCCCGAGGGCCCGAGGGGAGGGGCCGGGCTGGGCTCCCCTAGGTCCGAGGCGCACTGCGGATTTCTCAAAAGCATCTCTCAGGCTGGGAGGAGAGGAGGCTTCCAAGTAACCGGGACCTTCTCCCAAACAGCACAAAACCAGAAGGCAAATCACACCAAGGTCCTAGCTCAGCTCTGCGAGCCTGGGGGGAAATGAACCTTTCGATGTAATTAGATCTAGGTCGGAGCTGGGGCTCGGTTCAGCCCCAGGGTGCGGGGTGCCCTTCCCCTCTCTCTCCCTTTCCGTTGGCTTAAAAGGGGACTCAGCGTGCTCCTAGCAACCGAGTGGTTAAGCGAAAATAACAACGATAACCATACCGGGCCGGAGCCACAACAGGAGCTCCGAAGCCGATCAGGGCATGGAATGTGGTCCTGAAATGTAGCCTGGGCCCAGCGGCGGCCTCTGCAGAGTCTGAATTCGTTATGCATCGAAAACGCAAAATGCAAAACAAACTGGGGTTTGGAGAAGGGCTGTACAGAAAGCCCCTTTAAAGCGAAGGGGGGCTTTTGAGAGGAGGATGCACCTGCTGGGAATTGCAGGATGGGGGGTGGGTGGAGGTCCAGCCCCCCCTCCAACTCCCCCCCCCTTCCAAGGAGCCTGGAGAGGCAGATGCCTTTTGTGGCTGAAACGCAGTCACAGCCATTTAAACGTGGCCACCGCGTGCAGGGACTAGGGATCCAGATGGTAAAAATTTCAAGGAGAAAATGTTTGGGGTCTGATTAAAAAGGCCAGATTTCCTGTCAACATCCTGTCTTCTTTTAATTTCAAAGATTCCTTTTAAGCTCCAAGTGACAGTAAAACCTCCGATCTGAGGATTAAAGTCACACGGGCCTCCCCTCCCCCTCCTCCCCGGGAGATCCCCCCCCCTGGTATTTTAAGATGTCACCCGGGAGACCTCAAAGAGCCACTCATCCTTTTTTTTTTTTTTTTCCCTTTCTTTCCAATTTGGAGTCGCCTTAATGGCAGCAAAGAAGGTCTCAGCTGCCGGAGCAGCTCGCCCAGCCACCCCGGGCTCCGCCAACCCCAGCCTCCGGCCCTTCCTGCCCTGCCCTTTCTCACGGCAGCTGTGAGAGGTTTAGGGGAAAACCAAGACGTTTTCGTTTCATCTCGCTGCCCCCTTAAAAAAAAAATGAAAATGAAACAGTCGCCTACTCCCCGGCCAAGAGAAAAAGATCCTGTGAATGACTGGGGTCCCCGGGGGTGGGAGCGCCCCCAATCTGCCTGGCCTTGTCGGCCGGCTGCAGGCAGTCGTTTCGGGTACGGCGCCCCCGACCCGGCCTAGAGCCGCGGGTGTAAGATTTCAGAAGCCAGAGGTGGAGGGTGTGAGCAGGAAGTGCTTCTTAAGCGATGCCGGAGGAGGGGTGCAGGCGTGAGAGCTAGGCCCCCCCCTCACCCTCCCCACCCCACCCCCAGGATCCCGGGCCTGGCCGGGCGGGGCCCCCTTCCCCGCTGCCCGCAGGGCTGATCCTGGGGGACCCGGGCTGGGAGGCGGCAGAGCCTCAGGCGCCCTTTCCAAATCAAAGCCCCATGGGGAAGGGCCCCCCGAAGGGGGAGAGGGAACACCCCTGAGAAGCCCTCGGCGCGCGGGGGGGGGGGCACCCAAAGGGGCCCGCAGGACCCCCGGGCAGCGCGCGCCGGGAGCCCGAAGGCCCGCGGCGCGGTGGCCCGGCCGCAGGCGCGGGGCGGCGGGCGCCCTCCTTCCCCTCCCGGCGCGGGCTCCGGCGGCGCCGCGTCCAGCCCCGGGCCCGCGCCTCCCCGCCCCGGGCGGGCACTCACCTTGAAGGCGACGGGCAGCGTCTTGTTGCAGCGCCAGTGCGAGGGCAGCACGGAGCAGAGGAAGTTGGGGCTGTCGGTGCGCACGAGCTCGCCCGCGTGGTCGGCCAGCACGTCCACCATCGAGCGCACCTCGGGCCGGGCGCGCCCGCCGGGCCCCACGGCCGCCTGCGCGCTCAGCGCGCCGCTGTTCTCGCCCATCTTGCCGCCGCCGCCGCCGCCGCCGCCGCCGCAGGGGAAGGCCGTGGAGGGAGGTGTGAAGCGGCGGCTGGTGCTCGGGTCTACGGGAATACGCATAACAGCGGCCGTCAGGGCGCCGGGCGGCGGCGGCGGCGGCGGTGGGGGCGGCGGCGGCGGCGGCGGCGGCGGCGGCGGCGGCGCGGCTCCCCCGGGGGCGGCCGGCGCGGGCGCCTCCTCGGCCGCCGCCGCCGCGAGAAGCGGGAAAGCAGAAGCGGCCGCGCCGCGGCTCAGGGCGCAGGGGGCGGCGCCCGCCCGCGGGGAGGCCTGGCCGCCCCGACGGCCGCGCGCAACCTGCCGGCTAGTCCCGCATCCTGGGCGGCGTCCCGGGCCGCGGCGGGGCCCGGCGGGCTGCGCCGCCGCAGCTTCCTCCCGCCCCCGCCGCCCGCTCGCGGCCGCCGCACGGACGACGCGGTGGCCGCCCCGGAGCAAATCCTCGAGAACCGAGTGGCGGCGCCGCGGCCGCCCGCGCGGGTTAGTACCCGGGGCCCGCGAGGGCGGGGCCGGCCCGAGCGACGCGCCGCGCAGCCAATCGGCGCCCCCTGCGCAGCACCCCGCGGGGGAGGCGCGGGGGGGGCGCCCAGAGGGAGGGGCGGGCGGCCACGCCCCGAAGGACGCCCCGGGTCTGGGCCCCCGGCGCCGAAGCCTGGGGTTCCGGGCGCGTTCTGGGGAGCCGGGCGCTGCGGCTGAAATGTTGCCGGAACCGCGCGGGCCCTGCCCTCGTTTGCAGCGGTTTCGGGGCGCGGGGCCCCCGGGGCGCCGGGCGCGTCTCCCCGACGCCCGCGGGGGCTGCAGCTCCCCTCCGCGGCTCTCCCCGCCCCCCGCGGGCGGCTCCCCCAGCTTCTGCAGCTTTCGGCCCGGAGTACCTGCACCCCTCGCTGGGAGCCGAGGGGCCCCAAGGCCGGGGACACAGCAGGAGGGGCCCAGTGGGGCGCCCCCCTCTCCTGCCCCCCAAATTGTTTTGACCCGGAGTCTCCACCGCGCACAGAAGGCGGCGCGCGCCGTCTGGCCCCGGTCCACACCCGCGCGCCCGCGGCCCCGCGCCCCCCAGCCGTGCGGGGTTCGATCCGGGCCGCAGCCGCTCGGGTTCAGCCGGGAACAGAGGACGGGGCGTCTTGACAGCGAGACCTGGGCTCGGGCCGGCGCGTCCCCCTTCCTCCGGGTCCCTCGAGACGACCCTCAGGACCGCGCAGGCCTCGCGCCGTCCGCCTTCGTTGTGGTGACCTGTGGCCCTTTGGAAACGCCGCGGTGGGGGAGGACCCTGGAAAACGTGAACGGGTCCCCCTCCCCGGGCGTCCTCCCGCTCCCGTAAGCAGGTCCTGGGCGTGGAAGAGGACGAACCTGGAGGCGAGACGAGAGCTGTGCGCAGCGCGCGTGGACGGCCGCGAAGCCGAGGCCCTGCCTCCCCAGGAGGGGCTTTTCCTCCTGCCGGCGGCTGCAGACTGACCCCGCCGGCCCAGGCCCGCGTCGGCCCGGCCCGGTCCACTCGCGGCCTGGGGTCCGGCTCCCACGCGCGGCCGCGCGGCCCAGCCGGCTCCGGCGCAGACACGCCGGGCTCCTGCCGCGGCTAGGCCGGGCGAGCCGGGCTGGAGACGGCCGCGGCGGGGAGGGGGCTGGAGCCGGCGCCCCCCGGCCCGCGCTGGAGCCGCCCGGCCCAGGCCGCCCCCTGGACTCGGGGGCGCGAGCGCGCGCGCGTCTGGCCGCCGTTTCGGAGACTGGGCCGGACTTTTCGTTGTTGCGGGCGCTGACAGGTGCAGAACGACGAGCCCTAAGGCGGGGGAGCGAGGAGGCGCGGGAGTCGCTGGCGGCCCCAAGAGTCCGCCCAGGGCCTGACCCCTGCCCGGGGCGCGCCCGTTCGCTGTCGTCTAACGAAATCCAACCCCGCGTGCGCGCCGGGGCGAGCGGGCCGCGGCCCAGCCGGCCGCGGCCCAGCCTAGCGCCCCACCCTGCTCCGACCCTCGTTCCTGGGCTTTCTGGTCCCTCCCGGGGCGCGGACGCCCCGTGTCCTGCCCTGGACCGTTTTCTAGCGCCCAGACGTGCGGGTCGCCGGGCCAGGCCAGAGCGCTCGGGAGAGCCGGCGCCGGCCGCGGGGCCAGCGGGAAGCGAGGGACGCGGCCGCCGAGCCGCCCCGGGGACCGTCCTGCCCAGAGGCCCAGTGCGTGGTGGCCAGGTAGGGCCCAGCGCGGGCGACGCAGGCGGGCCTGGCGCGGCGGGGGGGCCAGTGCCCGCTGGTCGGGGGCTGTAGATTCCATCGGTGGAGCAGTTTCGCTTTGCCCCGTGCCCTCCCTTGCCCCTCCGCCTGATTTCCCCCGACTGCCCTACGGGGGTTACAAGCGGGTTTCCTGGGTATAGGTTCCAGTGGACCCCGCAGCCGGCACAGGGCCCGGCGCGGCTCCAGCCCTGGGGAGGGCGCTCGCAGCTGCTGGGCGCCGGAACCCGGGCCCCGCGGCGCCTGGCTCGTGGGTCCCCAGTTGGAGGTCGTCGGCCTCCGGGGCCGACGCAGTTCCGAGAGCCACCGCTAGTTGGCGCCTGCACCCCGCCAGCCGTTCGTTTGCAGCGCCAGGCTCAGTGCACAGATGTGCGCCAGCTGAGGCCCGTGTCCCAGCCGCCGGCCGCCTCCTCCGAGCTGCCCTTTCTGAAAAGACTACCCGTCCGATTCTTCGCCATCTGTGCGGCCGCGTCGCGAACCAACCGATGGCTCTGTAAGGACACGGGCTGCCCTGCCCAGCCCTGCCGACACAGAAGTTGTCTGGGTTTGCATCTCTAGCTCCCGAGGGGGTCCCTGAGTCCTCCGAGGGCAGAGGTGCTCCCTCCCAGAATGCAGTCCTCCTGTCTCTTGCAGGGGGCGGAGGGGGGCGGGTATGAAGGATGCACTGGGAAAAAGAAAAAGGCACTTGGGTCCCAGTTTCGAGCTACCATTCACCTACTTCCCCTCAGACTGACAAACCTAGGGTCTCACCTCCCTTGCTCCCTCCCCTCACCCCCAGTTCTCAGTGGGAGAGTTTCCACTGCCGACTTGGGCAAATCAGATACCCGGCCCCTTCCCTATCTTGTATGGACAGCTAGCAGCTATCTTCTCATTCTCTTCAACCCAGGGATAGACAAACTGCCCAATTTCTTAGCAATGGCCCCCACCTAGGAGCACCCCAAGTTATCTGAAGCAGGGTGATCTGAAGCAGGCCATCTCCAGAACCCCACATGGGGTCTGCAGAGCTTGATTCTGGGCCATTCTCCCTGCCAGTATCCTCTCCCTGGAGGGGAGCCCATGGGGTTAGAATGACCCTGTGTTGGGGCGCCCCCTTCCTGCTGCACAAGGGAGTTTAGGGTGAACTCTGAGCATGCTCCTGGGAGGGAGGTACCCTGCAAGTGTCCCTCCCACAGGTCAGAGTGCCTCCAAGGGCAGGTCTGATTCCTAGGGGAAGTATCTGGGGCAGAGGGAGGAAGCCCCAAGTGTGCCAGACAGTGGGGCAGAGATGCTCTGGGAAATCTAAAAGCTCCATTGATTATGGAAGGAGTTTGAGGCTGCAGATGCTCCCTAAGGTTGTCTTCTCCCATCTGCCAGGATCTAGGGAAGATTCCTTCCAAGCTCTCCGAGCCTCCTCTGTTCCATCTGTGAAGTGGGGACAACAGCCCTCATAGAATCACAACTAAAGTGGTTAGCACAGGCCTGGCACAGTGGAGATGCTCCATCCAGGCTGTGATATTGAGAAAATAAGGTCACTCATGCCTTGTTGGGGCCTTCGGCACGTCCCTTCCCCTCTCTGGAACTCACACATCCCACTTGTTAAACAGCTTAACAATACCCACAGCCCTCGGACCAACTCACACATCCCCCTTGTAAAGTATCTAGTTCTTAGCGAAGCTTGCCAGGACTGAGACCCAGGTCTTGCTATCCCACCCCCCCCCCTTGGCTCTCCCAGGACTGCCTGGGGAGGGATGGACAGTTTGTGTCCTGCCTCTAGGCTGAGGCAGCTTGAAGGCACTTTTCTGTAGCATCACAGGGCTGCCTGAGCCTGGATTGTGACAACTCACCTTCCCCGAGGCTCTCAGACCCTCACTCTAGAGCCCCGTCACCTCTAGACAGACACTGAGCCCCCCATCCCCAGAAGTCATCTACTTTTATCTCAGGTCTCCCCAAGCCTTGGCCCAGTGACTGATTCAAAGGACTCTCTTGTAGAAGCCAGAGGCTTCTCCCAGTTGGCCTCACAGCCCATCCAGGAGAAACCTATCTCCTGCTTCATGCCCTGGGACTCAAGGCAGGACATTCCTGGCCCTCATGGAACCCCAGATTCCTCATTATGAATGGAAGCACTTCAGATCACCCCATAGTCCCGAGGCTCAGACTCCATGTAGAAAAGGCGGGGCATGTGTTTCACTGAACCTAAAACGCCATTCATTATTCCACGTAAAAGAAGAAAGAAAATGCTGTTACTTGAACTTGAACTTGCCTGCATCCCAGCCTCACTATCTATGCACGTGTCCAGAGGATGAGAGTACCAGTCCATACATGCGATGCACAGCGCCCCGCTGATCCACGCGTGTACACGGTGGGCCATGCGCACTTGGACATGTACTCATGATGGTGAGAAGGGCGTGGAGAGCAGTGGTCACCTGGACACCTCTGGGAGGCTCCTGCCTGCAGGAGGACAAGGTCTTCTCAAATTACAGGTCGCATTTTTTGTTTGCTTGTGTTTTTGTGGAGAGGCCTAGACACTGTGGGGAAGGAGGAGGGGGTGGGGAGAGCACCGAGGAGAGGACACAGCTGCTGGCTCTGCCATTACAGGCCACTGGCCGGGTCATTCTTACCCAGGCTCTGCACCCATCTGAGCCTGGGGGGCCCCTGGGTCGGTAAGCTGGCAAGACTGGCCCGCTGTGCCCAGGTGATGTGTCTGGGCTGTGCCCATTGCAGTGTGGAGGCCTCACAGTCCCCCCCTTCCGCTAAAGAAGGCCCAGCTGAGAGGCCCCTGTGTGTGCTGAAGGCCAGGGACTGGGAAATCAGCAGGCACCCCAACCCTGTGTGGGAGACAGGCAGGGCGAATAGAGGTCCTCTGCTGAGGCCCACCTGCCTTGCACTCCCCTTCTCTCTCAGAACAGGCCCCCAAGAAGGCAGACTCCACTGGAGTCCCCAGTCTAGAGATGGGAACCTTGAGACCCAGAATGCGGAAGAGACACATGTACCAAAGAAACTGGGCTCAGTCTGATCTTGGGCGGGGGGGGGGGGGGGCGCAAGGCCTGACCGTGTATCCTCCTGGACCCCATAAGCAGAGCCTCAGGCAAGGGCCACCTTGACGTCTTAGAGCCACCACCTCCCAGCCAGTGCCCAGTGCTCAGTGCTGGAGGGGATGTGCCCGAGCCCGCTGCTCCCTGTCTCCTGGTCTCAGAGTCCCCCATCTTAACCATGTAGGTTAACCTGTAGAACCCCAGAGGCATTTCAGTGTGGCCCAGGCTAGAGCTCCGGGGCCCCTTCTCCCCATTTGCCCCTTGCCCCCTCTGCTAGCACTGGGGGAGCATGTAAGAGTGGTGAGCTGGCCTCTGCTTGAGTGGACAAAGGATGCTTTGGGCAAAGGACGCAGTGGGCAAAGGACGCTGCGCATCAGCAACAGGAATTGGGCTCTGGTTTCAGCTCCGCAAGGGGCCTGGTCTTCCCCCTGCCTGCCCCCCTGCTCCTCGCTTTGGTCCCCTGCACACAAGGAGGCACTCTGGCCGGCCTCTGTGGTCCTGACCGGTAACCTCTGACCTTTAGGCTGGTTTGTGGATAGAGAGCTGCTTTCCTGCATTTTGCAGACAGGGATGGTGAGGCTCGGAGAGGAAAGAGCTTCCCGCCTCTGGGCCTCAGAACCTGAGAGACTCAAACCACAAAGTCAAGGCCCCTCTTCCAACATGATCCTCTTCCGGGCTCTGTCTCTCCGGCCACTGTGCCTTAGCCCCGCCAGCTGGGCAATGCAGAGCCAGCCGCCTGCTGGCAGAGCCATCAAGTCAGGGGTGGGGGTGGGGGGAGGGACCTGGAGCCTGAGGGGGCTTCTGGAAGGTGGAAGTTGTGTGCCATCACCCCCCCCCCCAACATGGGCCCCAGCTCTGGAAGTCAGCGAGAGAGAGAAGGCTCCATGAGTGGCTGTCGGTTCCTGAATTCCCTCCAGTGGAGGAAAGATGGGGTGTTTCAGGTTCACAAGAGCCTCCAAACCTTAACAAGGTGGCAAAAATAGGAGCAAGTCAGAAACCAATATTTGGAAGAGGATCAACCCAAAGATCAGAATCCCAAGCGCTATTAATCATCATTGACAACAGTCCAGCTCAGGCTGGACATGCCTGAGTGTTCACATGGGGGAGCTACAGTATCCCTTCCCATTACAGGTGAGAAAACTGAAGACAGAGAGGTTGAGTAACTTGTCCAAGGTCACACAGCAAAATCATGGAGCCAGGGCCAGGCAACCCGGCCCCTGACCACTACACTCAGTTCTCAAGGACCAGATTCGGATGCTTGCAGTTACAGTCACGGAAAAGAAGCCGAGTCCTGGCATGAGAGCTGTGGGCAGGATTCGGAATTTTATAATGTCAACAGGCCTCTGAGATATCATGTTCAAGTCTGTTTACCAAGTGGAGGAGCCAAGGCCCAGGGAAGGGAAGGGTCTCACCTGGGCCAGGGGCTGGGAACCCCCACCCTCCCCCTGCTCCCAACTCTGGCCAGGGTGCCTTCCTCTCCATGGCAGCCCCCCTCACCCCACCACCCACCCAGTGGCTCCTGGGCTCAGCCAGCCCCATTAAGGATTTTCCACCTCCCCAAAAAGTTCCTAATGACTGTCAGTCCTTGTGAAGCCTTAATTAATCTCAGAGGCCGATGGCTCGGAGGAGAGTGGGGGCTCTGGCCTTACGCAGATGAAGATTACAGTCCCATTTCATGTGGCGGTGGAGGAACGCCTCAGACATTCCTGCCAGCAATAAAAGCCACATGGCTTTCCAGCATCGCCCTTGGAACAGAAAAAAAGCGCAGCCCTTTGCGGAAAGAAATCAGCTATGTGCTGTATGCATGGCATGAGATAAAAACGGGGCATGACGAGGTGGAGAACAGTTGATCTTTTATGCTGCCTCCGATGGTCACCGAGAGTGGCGGGGCCGAGCGCTTGTGATCCCAGCTGTAGCTGCGAGGAGGGGCGGCCTCACACACGGGTGGAAGCCGCAGTGTACAGGCCCGGCCCCTCCACCTGAACTGGCAGGGCTTGAGCGGCCCCAGATGTCCTCCAGGCTGGGCCAGCTCCCTGGACCTGTGTCCCCCGTGCTTGCTCCAAGACCCTGCCCCTCCTCCACTTTGACAGTCTCAGCTCCGCTGAGGAAGGAGCCTGCCATTCTCATCTGGCACCGGGCCCCCCAAATTATGGTTTTGCCCACGCATTGTTCAGTCAGCTGATCGCCATCTCTCTCCTGACCTTTCTTCCCGTCACACCCAGGCCCGAGGACTAGAGTTTCCTGCGTACCTACTGTGCACCTCGCTGACACAATCTGACGAACTCAGAATGATGCTGTGAGTCAGCATACGTGGAGACTGAGGCATACAGAGGCTTCCGCAGGGGCCAGGAAGTCTAGGCCGCAGCCAGGTCCCTGTGCCATCCAGGGCAGCGAGGCACAGGACAGGTCTTTTCTTATTTCCAATAACAGAAGACGTCCCTGAAGCTGGAGTAGCCAGGTGTCCAAGATGGCATGTGGTCACTAGGGCGCCTGGGCCCGAGTTCACAGGCCGGGGGAGGGGATGCCCAGTTTCATAGTTGTTTGTTCCACTTGTGAATTTATTAGCACGTTCTATGTGGGTCACTGCCTCGAGTCTGGCCTGGCTGTGGTGGGAGTCCCGCCTGCCCCCCTCACGCTCTGTTCTGAACATCTGGAAGTTCTTCTTCTGCTTCCCTCCACTCCTTCATGCTCCATTTTCTCTGCCATTCTCATGTGTCAGGGAAGCAGTTGTGCTTTGATAAACTCCAAGGAGTCCCAGTCCTTGAGGAGTCCTGGAAAACTGGGGCTCAGTGGACCTTACGATGGTCATGACCTATGGCCTGGACTGGACCTGAGGCTCCTGGGCCTGCTGCTGACTCCTGGGGAGCAGGTCCCTTGTCCCTTGCTTGGTCACCCTCGGCTGGTCACTTTGCTCTCTGGGCCTCAGAAGCTCCACCCAGGAATTCAGCTATTTATCTCCAGGAACACTGTCCATTTTTAGCATCGAGACTTGCATGTTAGTCTATGACAAGTCTGGGTAGACTGAGGCCCAGGAGAGGTCAGGGAGTTGCTCAAGGTCACTGTAGGACCTGACTTCAGGGCTCTGGTCTCTAGGCTCAGCTCACTGGTCCTCCTCTCCC
This sequence comes from Uropsilus gracilis, assembly GCA_004024945.1. Taxonomy (NCBI): domain Eukaryota; kingdom Metazoa; phylum Chordata; class Mammalia; order Eulipotyphla; family Talpidae; genus Uropsilus; species Uropsilus gracilis. The sequence continues at coordinate 15,822 of PVHY01014224.1, forward strand.
CTCCTCAGTCCACCTCTACTTACCAGACACCCTAAGTGCTAAGGGGCGAACCTAAAGACTATTTTTAGAGAAAAAAATGTACCCAGTGACAGCAACACCTTTCCCTGCCCCCCTCCCCCCCCTCCCCCCGCACAGGTAGGTTGTGTCTCTGTGTCCATAATAAAGGCCTCTCTCTCAGGGTTCTGATCTGGCTAGGGCATGGAGAGAAGGGTCAGACTCCAGGGCCCCACTGACAGGTGGGAGATAAATTGCTGGGAACCAGAGCAAGGAAGATTGCTGGTCCTGGCACACCCTGGGCCTCAGTTTACCCAGACTTGTAGTGGTACCCGTGCATACCTACATCTCTCTACATAGGTGCACTCATGCCCACTCGCATCTCACCCACACATCTATGCGTGGCCCCGATGACGCTCCCGGGGGTACTTGCAGTCACATGTAAACACCTTAGCGTGTGTGCAAAGACATTCTCGCAAGGAGACGCATCTATCGGCCACACCACAGACGCACCGGTGTAGATGGGGCTAGGCGGTGTAGACGGGGCTAGGCCTCCGCAGAGTGCTGTGCAGAGGCAGAGGCACACAGGCTGAGCATGTGGGCCTGGAGAACCCTGTGGACAAGTCTACACACTAGCTTCAAGGCAGCTGTGGGTTTAGGATGCCAAACCCTGGATTTGCTGCCTCCCTCCCACTCCCCCCAGGTTGGCCCTGGCAAGAGCCAAGCCTTGGTTCTGGAAGTTTCTGCTTCTTAATTCAGAGGCATCATCTTTCTAGATGGTTTGCTGACCTGAGCTTCCAGATTCTTCCCCCTGCTTTTAACCTCCTCCCACCCCAAATGTTTGGTGGAGGTGGGCTGAGCCTGGCCCCGGGCCTAGAGAAAGGGGGCCTTGCTGGGGGGGTGGCAGGCAGGACCCCACCTCAGTAGCCCAGGCTGGAGGGAAGAGCCCAAGTCCTGACCCCAGGCTCGGGTGGAGGGACCCTGGCTGTGACCTGTCAGTCATCTCCAGGGGCTATGGCTGCCTCCCCTGTGAACGAGGAGGGTCGCTGCTGCTGCTCGAGGGGGTGGAGGCAGGGCTTCTGCCTTGCAGTGGAACTTAGAAATAGCAGCCACCTGGCCCAGCACACCTGGAGGGTCAGCTAGCTGGAACCGGTGGGGACTCCTGCAGGGGCCTCTGCGTGGGGACACGTGTGGAGCCACACAATGGACTGTCAGAGCAACAAGGCACCTGGGGACTGTCAGAGCAGGGGGCACGGGGTTGCTGATGGGCTTGGTGAGAACCCTGTGTTTGGGCCTATGAAGAGCTCGCGGTGGCAGGGGACCCAGGTGGGGACCCACGTGGATGCTGGTGAGGGCACTAGAGCCAGCAGGTGTCGGGGCCTTACAGGACAATGGGATTGGGAGCCCGCCAGGGCCAGGGGTGGCCTGAGACTCCTCCTTCCAGCAGCGGAGAGCTCCCTGTCGGGAGAGGTCTTCGAGCAGAGGCCAGCATCTTGGAGGGGGAGTCCCATGTTGGAAGAGCTGGAGCCTGGGCCCGGGGGGGTGGCTCCCAGGAAGCTCTTACTGGGCAAATGAAAGAGTGAAACCAAAACTTTCATGATGATGATCTGTGACTCAGGGCAGGTAGCTGGGAGTTCCCAGCCTGCCACTGTCACCTGTTACCTCTGTGACCTCGTGCCCCCAGCCTCAGCCTGCTCACCTGAGGCCCCCTGACCTTCTGTGCCTCAGCACCCTGGGCAAGCAGCTTTGGCAGCTCCTACCCCCTCGGAGGCCCTTCCACGCACCCCGCAGTTGCCCGCTGTCTATAGAAAATGACACTGAGCGAGAGAGAACACAGACAGAAGACAGGGCTGAGCAGAGGCCAGCAGGGGTCCCCCCCAACCTGTGTGGGAGGGGACAGGGGACAGGGGAGGGCACCTGGCAGGAGGGTCAGGCCCAGGGAGCAGGGTTGGTTTGGGGGTGGGCATCTGAGGGCTGTTTTATTATTATCCTTTAAACAGTATTTCTGTTTTATCGGCTCTCCTGTTACTCTAGTCTCAGAATATGCTAAAAGAGAAGCAAAAGATGAAAAACAGAAAGAGCCTCCCCTCCCCCAAGCCTCTGAGGAAAGCTTGCACCCAAACGCGCCATTTGCATAGAGTCCCAGAAAGAGCTGGGTTCGCCAAGCTGGGGTGTTTATTCTTGGCCCAACCACTGTTTCAGCCATACTGTCCTGTCCAGCTGGTGGCCCTGGAAACCATCCTCAGGGAGGCGACTCCTCCCCCCGGTGGAGCCGTCCTGGGTGCCCAGGCCCTACTAAGCATGCTGCCTCCCTAGCCCCCTGAGGGTCCCCAGGAGTCTTCCAGGTGTACACGCTGCTGGGCAGCTCTATAGGCAAGGGACTGATGACCACCGAGTCAGCCTCCTGGACCCATCAAGGCGGGTGTGGAACTGGGGCTCGTGCAGCCGTCTCCGGCGCCTCCCCCAGGGCCTGGTCGCTGAGCTGGAATAACTGACGCTGCCTCCACTTTCCATTATTTCACCTAAGCCTTGCAGACACCTCGGCCCTTAGCTATGCTCACGCCAGGCCCGGTATGAGCCCGGAGACCTCGCGTGGAGGAAGGCCGGTCTCGGGGCCCAGTTCCCAGCACAGGGAGCAGAGCCAGTGGCCATTCATCCCACCCTGTGCTGCCCGGCCTGGCCCAGCCCCGAGGGGGTGCGGACTGTGGGAGTCAGGCAGAACTGCGGCCCAGAGGCCACAGGTGACCTTCAGGGACCCAAGGCCAGCAGGAGTGGACCACAGGGTGGGGGATGCAGCCGGGGAGAGCGGCTCCCAGCCTGACGCCAGCCCTAAGCAGGGAGCTGTGTTGTCTCCTTGCCTGCCAGGCCCCAGGCCCCAGGCCCCTGGAGAGGGGCTGAGGATGTGGGCAGAGGCGAATAAAAGCTAGAATAGGCTCGTAAATCCCGCCTGGCAAGTCCAGGCCACAGGCGCAGACACTGGGCACTCTCTGTCGCTGGCTGTTGGCCCGAGCTTGCCATGAGCAACAATGTAACGCTGACCACCTCTGCGTCTCTGGTGGCCCCTGAGTGGCCTCGGAAGGGGGCCTAGCCTGTGGGGAGACCCTAGGTGGGACCAGGCTCTCTGCCTGCCCCATCTCTGAACTCCGGTCAAATCAGCAATGGGCTTGACACCCCCAACTTCCTTTAGAGGCCTGACCCCAGCTCAGGAGCTCAAGAGAACACGTGCCCAGCCCTGGAGCTTGGAAGGGGCAAGAGACGGGCTGGAAGGGGCAGGAGGAATGAAACAGGTGGTGGAGGTCTTGGGGTTCACGTCCTGAGCTGGGGCTGCCTGGCTGCTGGGGCTACGAGGCAGCCACGGAGTTCCCTGACCGCAGGGGCCAGAAGACAAGCAAGGAGGCGAGTAAACTGACAGGCCGGTTGTTGAGAGCGTCTTAGGAGGGTGAGAAACTGGAGCAAAAGGATGGCAAGTGACCGTGCGAGTGGATGGCGACGTACTCGCTGATGCTTCCCATGGATGCCCGGGGTTTCGGAGGAGGTGACCGCTGAGCTGATGCCTGGAAGCTGAGAAGCCACTGGTCAAGCAGCAAGAGTGGGTGGGGGCCCTCTGCCTGGGGGGAGCCTGCTTTCTCCCACCCCCCTCAGCCCCGGGCTTGTCCACTCTTTCTAGAACTTTCTCTTCCTTTAAACTCTTTGCTTCTCCCATAGTAGCGCCAGATGGGGTGAATTTAAGGAGCCTGTTGGGCAGCTGGGGAAACTGAGGTAGGGCAGGACGAGGCTTGCGTAATTTTACTTGCCAGCCTGCGTCTGAGTGCCAGACGCAGACCTGGGTCCCGGCCCCTGGCCAGGATTCCTGGGGCCACCTCACGGGCCGGCTGGCCCTACAGCTGCCCAAGGCTGGGCCTCCAGAGCGGAGTCCAGCCTTGGGCACCGCTCCACGGGGTCACGGGGCTGGAAACGTGGGCTGCGGGCAAGGGCCTAGGGCTGGGCGGGGGTCCGGAGCGGAAGGCGCCTGGCCCTGATTGGAACAAGGTGGCGGCACCGGGAGCCCTGCCGGGCGGCATTGATCTTGCCCGGTGTTCCAGCCACCGGGCGGGGCGGGCGCTGGGCAGGCTGCCGGTTTTCCCAGGTGTGGGGACACCCTGGGGAAATGGCTTTTCATGTGGTTGTGGGGTGGACGTGCCACCCAGCACGTGGGGAGGCCGGGGCGTCGGGGGCACGCTGGCCGCGGGGGCAGCTGGGACTGGAGACTGGGAGGCCCATGGAGGCAAAAGTCAGGCTCCCGGGGACAGGGTCGCCGTCCTGAGGCCCCCAAGCGCTCGGGGCTTTGTCGTCAGAGTTCACAGCACTGAGCTCACCTGGGTGAGCTCAGAGCTGGTGCCCCAGCTCTGAGCACTGCACAGGGCTCCATCCTCCCCTCCTCTCCGCCCCAGGAGCTGGGGTCTGTGATCGTCCTCGCCTACAGATGGGGAAACTGAGGCTCCGCGGGGGTAACTAACCTGCAAGGTCCTAGAGGTTTTTGCCCTAGAAAAAACCATGACGGCTCCGTGCTGGGAGGACCTTGAAGTTGTTGGAGCTCAGCTCCCCTGTGCTGGAGAAGCAGGCTCAGAGGGGCTGTGACGCCCTGCCCTCCAGGCCGCTGTGGCAGCTCCAGGCTCTCAGTGCGAGGTCCCCGGGAGCACCGACTTCCTTGATCCTCACCTATGACCTACTCTCCCATGTGTTCCCACCCCCACCCCTTTCTGGTTGATAACCGAGTTTCCTGCTAGCACACAGGAAGTTCTTCTAAACATCTAACCTGACTCCTACATGGTGCAGGGAACCCCTCTTCCTTCTCCTGTAATGTTTCTGAGCATTCGAGGGGCCGGGAGTGGGAAGGGGCGTCACAGGTTCTGCCGTCACAGTCTGTCCAAGGGGATGATGCACAACTGACCCCTCCTCCCCTCCTTCTCTCTGCCCTCATCCTTCCATTCTTCCCCTCTCTGACCCCTGCTCTAGCCACACTCGCCTCCCCCCCAGTCCTCGAACTCGCCAGGTGTAGCCCTGCCACAGGCCTCAGCACCCACATTCCCCTCTGCCTGGAGAGCCCTTCTCCTTCTGAGTGCATGGCTCCAATTCCTACTCATTTGGGCCCCTGCCGTGTCCCCCACCCTAGACCCTATGGAACACAGAATGACCACCCCCAAGGTGCCCACACCTCAGTCTCTGGAGCCTGTGACTGTGTCACTTTACATGGCACAAGAGCCCTTGCAGAGCTGATGAATGCTAAGGACTTGGAGATACGGAGATTATTCTGGAATTACCCAGGGATTATCTGGGTCCTTGCAAGTGGAATTGGGAGGCAGCACAGGACCATGGGAGGGATGGAAACTGACCGGACTAGCAGAGATGGTTGTGTGAAGGGCGTGGCCTGCTGCTGCTGACTTTGGGGATGGAGGAAGTGCCCGGGAGAGCAGGCCACCTTTCCAAGCTGGGCAAGGTGTAAACTCCAGAAAGAAACGTGGTCCTACCTACACCTTGCTGAGTCTAGTGCATCACATCACACTGCTGATCGCAGAGGATTAAGGCGGTGAGCTGTGCTGTGTGATGGTGTGCTCCGGCCACTTGGAAGTGAAGATGCCCCCTTTGCGCGATCTCTGCATCCCCAGCCAGTTCATCACCGCCCGCCAAAGTGCACCTTCATTTGTGAATCGTGTCTGTCCACGACGAAGCGTCCACTCCAAGATGGCAGCGCCATTACACACAGTTGCCGCAGTTAGCACATGGAAATACAAGAAGCCGCATTCAGTTGAACGGCAGATAACCAGTGAGCACTCCAAAGGATTAAAAAAAAAAAAAAAGCATATTTGATGGGTCCCGATATTGCCTTTACTCATTATCTGAAATTCAAATACTTTGGGTTTTTTCCTATCGTGTCTGGCAACCTTATCCCCAAAGCCTGGTCAAAGTGTCTGGGTATGTGTGAAAAGCTCGATAACTATCTGTCAAACGTATGAAGTAAATAAGTGAATTCATAGTAACTCCTGACTTAAATCCTTCTGATTTACAGAATGCCTGCTGGAAAATATGCAAATTATTTGAACAAACCATGTCACACTCCAGCTGGCACTGAGTTACGAACTCACTGCATTTCTGCAGCAACCCAATGAGATCATCAGCCCGTTCTCCAGAATAGGACACCGAGGCCCAGGATGCTGAATCACTTGGTTAAATGACACAACTGCCGAGGAAACCAGACATGTCGATGTCCTGGGAGAACCTGCTCCTTCAAGCATCCAAGCTTAGTTTTCTGACCAGTCCCTCACACCCCCCCCCCAAGGCTGACCCTCTCTCAGAGCCCACGCTGGCGGACACACCCTCCTCCGGCTACAGAACCCTTGTAGGCTCACATCGAGGCTGTCTTGATTTCCCATCTTTGTGAAGTCACCCCTGATGCCCCCAGGAGGATGTGGTGGTCTCTCCTCACTACTCCCCTGAGCCCTTGTCCAGGCACGGTAAGGAGGTCCCATTGTGTTCTTTAACCCCCCAGACTGTGCCTCCCTCCCCCCCCAGCACAATGAGGTTCAAGTTCATGGACCTTCTCCTAGGGAGTTCCAGAGCATTTGAGGATGAGCAAACAAGTCCAAGCATAAATGAATGGCTGCGTGAATGAACGAGTATCTTTTCCACTCCGGGTCTCAGTTTTAAAGTCTACGAAAGGGGAAGAACAATTTCTAATTCCCCTCCCATTTCTTAAAACGAAACACATTTTTTGCTGATTATAAAAATAATACACATTCATTAAAGAAAAATTGGAAAATAAAATTATGAAGAAGAAAATTAAAACCACCCATAAAGCCACCCATAACCCTGCCACCCAGAACAATTGTTAACATTTTGGTTTCTAGCCTTCTGGTGTTCTTACACTATGTATAGATTTAAGATCTCTCCCTTCCCTTCTCCTCCCCCCCCCCCCCCCCCCCCCCCCCCCCCCCCCCCCCCCCCCCCGCCTCCCTCCCTGCCTTCCTGCCTTCCTTTCTTTTACGGCTTTGGAAACACGCAGTACATGTTTCCTGAACCTGCTTCTGAAACTCATCAACACCTTGTATGCATCTCCCATGTCATCCTCTCCCTGACAGCAGGGACGGGTCTGCATGATGGGCTTGGTGGGGATAGGAGTGGGAGGACCCCCCACCCCACGTCCCCTTAGCAACATGCCTCAAGGTCAATCTTTTAGGGTGTTTCTGGATTTCTGCTCTGAAAACACTGCTGGGAACTCGGTGCCGCGGTTTCTCCTGGGGACTGGGGTGCTGAGCCTCCGCACTGTCTCTGTGCTCCCAGCCCCTCTCCTGCCAACAGCCTCTGCCTTCTCTGCTTGGCAGGAAACCAGGGGATTATTCGACCTCCTTAGTAGAAAAGTCCTATCCATACCCAGGCCTGCCACTGTTTCCATCTGGGTTGGAAAGACCCATTTATTCGGCCATTTGTCCACATTATGGTCCGAGGCTTATGGTTTCCATCTCAGACACTGGGTTCCAGGCTCAGAGATGGTCAAGGTCTGAGGGTGCGCGTGACCTCGGGCTGCGTGGACACTGAATTGGTTGATAATTCATTGCATTTGCCATGTCAGTGAGTCCTCAAAGTCGCCCTTGGAAAACGGGGGTCACTGTTTCCCACCTTACAGTTGAGAACCCCGAGGGTCTGAGAACGGAGGTCACTGAGTGGAGAGGCAGGCACCTAGATGCAGCCCAAGCTGGCCTGACTTTCCCTCCCTGGCCCCTCACTGGCGGGGAGGGAGGGACACAGCCCTCTAGACTGCAGCTGCTGCCCCCTGGGGGGAGGGGAAAGACCTGCCCCACACCCCGCTCCCTGCTACCCCACAGGGAAGCGTCGTCCCAGCAAGACAGGGAAGCAAGGCCTGAGCTCTGGCCTAAAAGCTCAGATCCTGCCCCATCCTGACCCCTGCGTGCCCCACCCTGTGTCATGGGGGAACGGAGCAGCCTCCCTGGTGTGCTGTGCTGCTGAGTTGCTGAGTCAAAGGGAGAGGAGCCGGGTCAGACAGGCCGCTCACCGCAGGAGGCAAGCCTGGTCCCTGAGGGTGTGGGCAGGTCTCAGACTCAGGCCCACTCGGGAGGACCAGGCTGCCCCAGAGGGAGCCCAGCCCCCGCAGCACCAGCAGATGGAAGGCTATTTTTTAAACAACCTCACAGGAAGATGAGGCCAGAAATGAGTCCGGGGGTTAACCCATGTCCCTGGGGACCCTCCCTATTTGCATGGCTTCCCCCACCACTCAGGGAGCGGTGTGGACTTCATCTGGAAGCCCCTGGAGCCTTCCAGAGCTGCCAGCAGAGCAGAGTGTTGGAAGGTCCCTGAGGGCCCCCACGTGAAGGGTCAGGGCACTGAATCCAGGAGGTGGAGCCAGGTCTGCCTTCCTCACTGCTCCCTCTGTCCTGCGTCTCCCTAGGCTAGGCCAGCCCCTGGCCTCCACCTTCCTGGGGTGGCATGGGCAAGTCTCTCTGCCTCAGTTTCCCCATGTGTCCCTCCTAAGCATTCCTGTGGCCTCTCTCCGCTGGAAACCTCATTCTGACCTGTGGCCTCCACTCTGTCCCATCCATCGGGTCCCTGTGAGGCTTTGTCTCTCCAAAAGCATCCGCCAGTGGCCAGGTTCCAGTGGCAGGTGTCTGGGGATCGACAGGAAGAGGAGGGCTCTCCTTAGCCAGAGAAGCCTGGGTAGGGGCATGTCAGCTTCCTCCTGTGGCCTCCCTCAGACCACAGCACCAGGCGTCCCTTGGTCCCCACAGGCAGGGGTTCCTGAAAAGTTGGGTGTCTGTCGCAGCGAGTGTAGCCTCTGATGTGTGTTCTCTTGTGTGAACGTGTGTTCACAGGCATGGTGGAGGTGGGGTGAGGGTGGGGTTGGTGGGTACACGGGGCTGGGGTGCTAAGGCGGAGGTGGAACCCAGCTCTGGTTGCTGGGCTGGTGCAGGCTGTGGCAGAGGCCCCCCCCATACCCACAATTTTACCCCAGAGCCCCTTACCTGACTCTGGTCTAACCCGCATGGAGAGGGTACGGGTGGGGGAGGGGCGCATGCGGAAGGGGGTGAATCTGAGGGAGGGGGTGAGCTTGGGGCAAGGCCCATGTTGTTGACAGGGCTTCTGGGAAGTAGGGACCCCAGTGAATGCTTGAGGGGAGCTAACTCAGACTTGTCTTCTTTAATTTATTGTCTATTTAAAACAATGCTACTGGTAAATAACATTAATTGAATCTCCTCCCAACCCTCCCATATATATATACACCACATACACACACACACACACACACACACACACTCATATTATTGGCTCCTGTGATGCAAATAATATGAACACCATGAAAAAGCTTGGGAATCATGGAAAAACACTTAAAAAACATTGACCCCTACAGGGACAGGGGTCTTGGGGTCTTTCTTGTTCATCATCATATCATTCTCAAACACTGAGCCTCTCGCAGGAGCCGCTGGCGGAGTCAAGCACTTAACTGACGTCTGAGCTGAGTCTCTGCTCTGTCTTTCTCCCATCAGGCCCATGAGGACCCTGAGCAAAGGCGGTTCTGACATCTCCCTTGGGAAACGTGGGCCCCCAAAGTCCAGCACAGGTCTGGCTAATCTGAAGGCACAGATCCCCCCAGAGAAGCTGCAGAGCATTAAGCCCAAGAACCCTGGCCCTCCTGAGCTTGGCACCCCAAGACCCCCATGGGAGGTAGCTCTTGAAGGTGGCTGGCCTGAGGTAGGCACCCCGTTCAGACAGAAGGGTCAGCTCCACCCCAACTTCCATGCCTGCAACCAGGCTCCTGACATGCAAGGGTGCCAGGAAGGGTGGGGTGCGTAGTGGGGCATGTGCTCAGGAGCTGCTTTTTGTCTAGTGGCTGTGCCCCTGGGGTGCTCAGAGCCTGGCTTTGAACCCCAGCTCTGTCACTTATAAACAATGAGAACGGAGGCAAGTGACCTTGTCTTTGGGCCTCACTTTTCTCCTCTGCAAAATGGGGACAGAAATACTGATCTTGTGGGGTTTTTTGAATTTTGAGAATTAGCGGTGACACCATGACCAGCCTGGCCGGCGCACAGTCGATTCCAGAGGTGACTCAGGGCAGAGGAATCTGAACGCTGGGTGTGCATAGGAGTCTGTGAACAAGACAGGGCTAGTGGGTCCATGTCATCCCAGATGAACACCCCGAGGGGGGTTCGGGGAACTTCTGCAGGATGCCCAGGGCAGTCGGTCTGGCACCTTACGCTGGGTCAAACAGAACCTGCACCAGAGGGAGGGACTCCTGGGAGACCTGGGGGATTAGCGAGAAGAACCCCAGGTGAAAGGCCCCGCCATTGTGCCCAGAGTACAGTTATGAAGGGGTAAGGACATGGACTCCAGAGGAGTGAGGAGCTGTTTACCTGCATCTGAGTGAGCCCGAGCCAGTCTCGGGGTTTTGATTCAACTACTTGGGATGTTCAACTACTCGATCGCTCCCATGCCTCAGTTTCCCCAGCTATGCACCAGTGAAGGAGCAGGTCCATGCCTTCTGCGTGGACCATGCCCTGTGCCTTATACACCTTACTTCTCTTGGTCCTCAGACCATGACCAGCCTATTTCCCAGATGAGGAAACTGAAGGCCAAGGAAGACAACAGCCCTTCTCTCGGGGCCCTGCCCCCCAAGTTTCTGGAGTCTTTCTGGATGCAGCTAGAGGACACAGGAGCCAGGCTGTGGATGTGTCCTTGCTCTTCCCAGGAAGGGGTGTGGGAGGCCGAGAAATGTCCTTGACCTGGGAGCCTCAAGCAACTGACAGCTCTGGGCTGTGGTGGGGTGCACTGGCTCCGGATGCAGGCTGCCTGGGTCTGAGCCCCAGCTGGGTGACCTTTGGCTAGCGGTTTAACCTCTCTCCAAGCTTCAGTTTCCTCATCTGCAAAATGGGCTAGCGGGCTTAGTAGTAGCATCTGCTTTAGAGTATGAGCAGCAAATGAGCAAAGATAGGTGGAGCTCTTAGTGTCTGGCCAAGAATCAGAGCTTTGTAAGTCAGTGTTTGCCTCTAGTAATATTACTATTTAAGGGTTATCTTTTCCAGACAACTCTACATTTATTCATTCAGTTTTGTACCTCCCCTTTTTGCATTGAGGATTCAGCAAAAGTACTTTTCAAGGGTCACGGAATTTCCTCAAGCCGTGAAAAGCTCGTTCCCCTGTTCCTGCTGCACAGGCTGCCACGGTGAAGTGTGCCAAGGCACCTGTTCCCAAAGTAGGTTCCTCGGCACCCCAGAGCCTGTTCTCATTGGTATAGCAAAGGCCCTGAGAAGTCCTGCAGCCGAAGCCGCTTCTCCAACACTGCTTGATACAGCCACTCCTGATCTTGTTTGGCCACAAAGCCCCCCTTATTTCTGCTCAACACCTGAAAACATATGCACAGCACACATTGGGACATGGCGCCCTCGTTTCCTGGTTTCTAGGAAATGGTGGCAGGAGTGAGGGTGGTGAGGAACGCCCCTCAGAGACAGCAGTTCCCCCCCTACAGAAATCGTGTCTTGTTCTCGCCTTCGCTTCTGATTCAGTCCCCAGAGCAGCCTGGAGGGGTCAGCAGCAACAGTACCCCCACCTCACAGATGAGGAAATTGAGGTTCAGGGAGCTTCAGTGGCCGCACAACCGTAAATGCAAGTCCCGGACACAAACCCACAGCCTCTGACTCTAAACCCCACATTCTGTGACAGAAAAAGTAAAAATAGACCCCACCCTGCTGGGGTCAATCTTCCTTGGTGCCATGCTTTTAAAAGCTTGAAGATTACCCCCCCTCCCCTCACCCCCGGAGGACTAAAAGTATTCAAAACATTAAATCTTGAGCTACTTTCCTCTGATTTACAAAAACAGTCTATAAGGGTCGTCTATGACCCCTTTAAGCATTTTGAGCTGGAAAATGGAAAACCCCATAATTTCCCCTCAAGAGAGACCCTGGGTTCACAGCTGGATGCCCACGCTTCTAGATTTGCATTGTCCAGCAAGGTAGCCATTAATGATGTTTAACTCGAAGTCATTATAATTAAAACGAAATAAGATGGGAAACGCAGCTTCTCACGGGCACTGGCTGTGGACCGGGCTGCTCCAAGTCCAGGATGCACATGGCACTGGTGGTGACCTCTCTGGGCCTCACAGGGAATCTTTTCTTCACTCAGAAAGTTCTATGAGCACTGCTCTAGACTCTTCCCAGACACATCCTCACTGAGGTGCATCATGACTTCTAATCCTCTGGATGTCATCCGCCTCCGTGTGACTCACAGAGGGTAAGGACCCTCTCTCCCCCCACCATGGAAACCAGACACAGGGGGAAATGCTGGTGGCTTTCTCAGGGCATTGTAATTCCACCCCGAGTGTGTTTCTAGATTTCTCAGATCCACCAGGTACTCTCAGGTAGAGATGTAGCAGGGCTGGGTCCATACGTTCCTGACTATGCGAGCAGGTTCTAAACTCCACCAGTGTCGTCCTGCCTGAGCTTCACTTACTACTCTTGTTCCTGAATGATGGGTTCACAAGGAAGGGGAGTCTCCCCAAGTGAAAGGAATGCTGTGCATAAGGAAAGGCAGATGGAGGTTAGCTGCAGATGGGGGACCCCTCGGACCTTGACCTGCTTCCTGGACTTGGGGGCCATGTCATCTCACAGGCTGAGTGCCCCTGCTGGGTTCTGTGGCTGCTCCTGAAATCTTAGTGGTTTCTGAGCCAGGCCTAGCCTTTTCCTTTGCACCGTGTCCTGAAAACTGTGCCTCTGGCCCTGGAGCTGGGACTCTCCTCGAAACAGGCCTCAGGTCTCCAAACCCTCATCCTCATTCTCATGAGATGCCAGGTGCGGCCTTCCATGGGGCACGAGGCCATCGTTGTGCCTGAGAATACTGTGCTTTGCTGCTCATTTGCGTGCTAGAGAGTGATAAAAATAGCACTCGCCAGTGGGTAGGAGAGCCTGTGGTCTTTGTTCACACAGGTACAAGCTCTCACAGAGCACGTCCACTCTGGCCTGTTTCAGAGCACCAGTGCATCATGGGAGACTTTGTCATGTCCATGTCACTGCCCACTCACTGCCCGCACCCCCTGGCCTTGAAAGCTGCACCCAACCTCCAGGCCTGGCTTGCAGCTTCCCAGCCTCCCCTCCCTCAATCTCTCCACAGGACCCACAAATTGTCTCATCTCTAAGAAGTTCCCTCTCTAGGGTCTTTGCCCATGCCACCCATTCTTCTTTGGTCACCAACACTCCTTTCTTCCCAGATCTACCCATCTCAGATTTACCCTTCCCAAGAGGCCTCCTGGAAGTGGGGGAAGAGCCTGAAGGTGCTCTGGTTGCACATAGGAGGATATGAATTACTTTGCCTGGAAGAATTAGGGAGGGCCCCACAGAGGTGGTGAGCCTGGGAAGAGATGTTTGCCAGGTTGAAGGGAGAGACTGCTGGACTGAAGGTGTCAGATTCTGACAGGAACTTGTCTCTGCCAGTTGCTAGTTGCATGATCTTGGGTGACTTCCTTTCCTTTGCTGAACCTCAGTTTCCCCATTTGCAAAACAGTCCAGAGGGGAGACATAGTGATGATTACGTATACAACATGGCTTGTTGTAGAGACGAAGTGAGCTGAGATCTGCTTGAACTCCCACCATGTCTGGCGCACAATAGCACAGTAACAACAGAGGTGGTTCCCTCTCTGTTGTTCCCCCTCTCGCCTTCCTTCTCTCAAATATTCATTTCTTAGGGTCACCTCGTTGCTCTGAGCCTATTTTTAGTTTGCAACTCTGCAGCAGACAGAGCTGTGGATGAAGATTCCATGGAGTGTGGGAACACCTGTAGGGGTTCCAGAAGCCAAGATTCTACTTAGATAGAAAGGGAACTGGCCCATCTCACTGGGGTATTTTCCCAAGGGGAGCTCTCCACACGGCACCAGAATGTCATCTTCAGGGGAGCAGACACCTTTGTCTGTTTTGTCCACTTCTGAACCCCAGCGCCTAGAACAGCTCTTGGTATACAGCTGGTGCTCAATGGATGCCCTTTATAGGGTGAGCATTACCAGTTCACCACCCCAGGGTCCCTGGCATGGAAACCAGCTGTTCAGGGATGCTGTCTCCTGGCTGGGACCAGGGTCCAGGCAGTCAGCCTTTTCTGGGTGTGCCCAGAGCAGACTTTGTCCTCAGCCCACAGGCAGACCAGGGAGGAACGCAGCAGATAGAGCCTCTTGGGGAGAGGGAACGCTGGCCTCCGGCCATAGGCTGGGTGGCCATGGGCTCTGCTCACCTGCTCTGAGAGGGTGGGGCAGCCTCTTCCTCTTTTTTCTTTTTTGAAAAGAAATTTTTTTTTTCCTTTAACTCTACAAATCATGCATGTTCAACATTAAAGTCTGGAAAACACATCATCACCAAGTAAATTAAAATAAAGACTCCCTGTCATAATTGCACTGTGCGGCATTTACGGTGACGTTTTAGCATTTTCCGTCCAGCCTTTTTGCTAAGGTTGCCCTGTTCTCAGAGATGACTTCCTTTTCCCCTTGGGAAGGGATATGACTGGTCTGTGGGGGAAAACCAGATTCTCCCCACAGGCCCCAAACCCTCCCCCAGGTAGGGGGCTGCGTACTCTAACTGTCCTGGCCCCAGCTTCCTAAGCCTGGAGGGTCCCCAGTGCTGTGGGAGGGCCTTGGGCAGGTCTAGCCCTCAGCCTCCGAGGGAGGGACAAAAGGAAAGCTTAGGGTGTGGGGCACTTCTTGGGGTGGTGGGGTGTTGGCCCTTGGCCGCTGGGCACCTAGGTGAGCCAAGTTCAGGGCAGCAGCAAGACCACAGCGTTTCCCCCCTGTCTTCTCCATCCACTTCCATGTCACCCCCTTTCTATTTACACTCCTGAAGCTTTCCTTTCCCCTCATGCCTTGCTTTGCCCTGATCCACCTTCCACCTCTCGGAGGTAAAGAACTCAGGTACGCTCACTCACACTCACGTGTGCATGACTGGAAGGACCCTGCATTTCCAAAAGGCCCAGATGGGCAGTGTTCCCCCCAGAGGGGCTCCATTTGACAACAGAATTTCAGTCACCTCATCACCCAGCAAAGGGCGCCGGCAGGGGCTAACTCCGGTCACCCCAGCAGATCATAAGTTACGGGTGTCCGCCCTTTCCGCCCACACATCAGTCTGAACCTTTTCGCCAAAAAAACCCTTTCCCAGACGTGAAAGAAAACCCCAAAGAGGAACCTAAACCTTCTCGCGGCTGTGCGGCTGGACCTCGGCACCAGCCTCTCCCCAGCAAGCATTTCAGAGAAAACGCCAGCCTGTAGAGGGGGAAGTGAGGGGAGAGGCGGGAACTCTGGCTGGCGCTGCTGGTCCATTCATTCATCCACCCGCCATCCTTCCTGTCCTCCATCCATTGAGCCACAGACACTGAGCTGAGGGCTCTTGTGAGCCTGACCCTGCTCCTGGGGGTGCCCCCCCCCCCACCAGTGAGGGTAAGGAGTGAGTGAGGGCTCACCAGAGGCCTGGCAGGGAGCAGGGGCAGGACCCTGGAGGGCTCTGGACAGGACAGCTCCAAGCTAGGAGGAGCGAGGAGGGGCCTCTCACTCTCCATCCTGCTCAGAGGCAGATTCTCTTGCACAGGAGGAAGGGAACATTCAGTAGTCATCATTTCTAGCATCTGCATTAAGCTTGCTTCTATGCCAAGGCCTGGATTGAGTGTGTAACATGGAATATGTAATGGATTGCCAGAGATAATCTCATTACATCCACCCTCTAAGCCTTGAGGTGGCTGCTATTCCTTTTCCCCATTTTACAGATGAGAAGAACTGAGCTCAGAAAGAAGCACATAGAATGAGGGAGGTCACAGAGTAGGAAGTGGTGGGCTCGGGCTCAGCCCCGGCTTACAGCCGCATTTTACGTGGCCTCCTCCCTAGAGAACGCTCTCCTCTCGCTGACAAGGGTCCACACAGTCACTCTGCAGTCTACCCCAGCTCACTCTGCTGAGAAAGCAGGCCTGGGCATGTCTGTCCAGTGCACGGGGCATGCTGAGGGGCCAAGGAGGCCAAACACGCAGCGTGTGAGTGCTCATGGCCTGTCAGGAGTCGTGTGCAGGGCATCAGGGCCGGGTGCCATTCATCTCTGCCACTGCCCTTTGAGACCAGTGCTCCTCGGCCCATTACACAGATGGGAAAACTGAGACCCCAGGAGGTGGATGATGGTATCGGGCCATCCAGCCACGGGGTGGCGTAAGCTGGAGTCTGGCTCTTAACTGGCCACAGGCCTGCCGGTTGGTCCCTGCGAGTCAAGAAAAGTCCATTTTCCTGCCGCCGACCTGACTTTATATGAGGCCGTACCCCTCTTCGGACCCTAGTTTCCCCTTCTATAAAATGGGGCGGTGGCCGTCTCTGCGCGCCAGCTCCCGTTCTCCTGAATGGGCACACTGTTCCCGCTCTGGGGACTTGCGGAAGCCTTCCAGCCCGGTCCCACATCCCAGCCTCCCGCCCCTGGCGCCTCCTCCAAGGGGGGCTCTTTCAAGGCCACCAGGGAAAGACCGGGGCTTCAGATCCATGGAGGCCAAAGTCCTCCCTTATTCCCTTTTACTGCCACCCAGGAAGGCGGCTAGAGACCAAGGGTGCGGACCCACTGGGGCCCAAGGCCCCAGGCCTGGATGCTCAAGGCTCCCTGCAGGCTGCAGAAGGTCCCCGTGGAAGACCCCTGGCCGAGGGGGGTTTGGGCTCAGTCTTGAAGATGGGGTGAAGCTGTGGGTGGTGGGTTGGAGGAGGGGTTTGCAGACCAGGCACCACAGAGATGGGGGTGAGAACGGGTGTTTCGGCCAAGTGCACCCCCTGCCACCCTGCTCCCCTGCTGCTCCCTCCCCAGCGAATCAGCCTAAGCGTCTACACACATGAGACTGGCCTGGCTCAGAGGTGAGGCTGGGGTCAGCGGGGGCTGCTCTCTCCCTGCCTCCAGGGCCTCTGGAGAGCTGGGCAGCTCAGAAGCCTCTGTCTCCCCGCCCGCCGCTCCTCCAGAAGGCCCCCACCCCTCAGGTAACCTGGTGAGCCTTGGCTTTGATGCGGCATCTCCCGGCCGCTGCGTCAATGGGCCTTCTATGTGCTCAGGGGGGCCGCCAGCCGGCCATCGTGGGCACGGGTGAGGCCTGGACACACAGTTCCACTGTGTGGGGCCCGCGCATGCCCGCCCAGACCCTGTGGCCAGCGGGGGGCTCTCAGGAATGTCCTTCCAGCCTGGGGGGGCACTTTGGACAGGCAGGGTGGTCCGGGGAGACGGGTGTATGTAGGGCAGCCTCTGGAGCTGCTGTCAAAGGGGCCTGGCCGACATGGCACCAGGCAAGCGTCAGAGTGGGCGCAGGAGGCCAGCGGTCAGTCCGTTCCTCTCCTGTTGGTGGGGGAGGGGAGGCTGCCTCTGTGCACCCCTCTGGGTGACCATCCTTCCTTGGGTGCCTGGGGCTGGGACTTTCATTGCTCAAACCAGATGGGTCCCCTGTCGGTCACTGGCCAGAGGATGGAAAGGATACCGTGACTGTCCTCCTCCAGCCTGGACAGCTTCTTCCCTGTTCATTGACCCCTGAGTCCAGCTAGTGCTGCCTGGAGCCATTTTGTTCACCCCTTTGTCCCCACACAGCCCTGCCTCAGGCCAGGAAGGCCGCATTCCACTTCTCCAGGTGTCCCCAGGGGAAGAGCTACCATACAAGACTCAGCCACGCTAAGGGGACCTGGGTCGGGCACCGGGGGCTATGCACAGGCCAGTCCCCTCCCAGTCCCCTCCTGGCATGCTCTGCTCTGCACCTGGCCCTCCGGCTGTCCCAGGGGGTGCCCAGAGTCATCTCTGAATAGCTGCCCAGCCCCTTACCTGGGTCTGGGGTACTCACTGACTCCCCTCTGTCACCTCCTTACCCTGCAGGTCCCAGCTGGAGTGTCACTTCTCTAGGGCAGTTGTTCCCTTGTCCCCTGAGTGGACCAGTACCCATCCGTGATGCCCCCATCCCAACACTGACCACATGTTGGTCTGCCCGTCTCATCCTTACCAGGCTGTGAGCCCTTCAGGTCACCCTGGACCTGGTCACCTCAGCTCCCAGGACCAGGCCAGCCTCATGGAAATGAAAAGAATCAAAATTCCCAGGGGAGGGATGAGCACAAGAGGTCAAGGTGATGGTTCACGGGTGACACGGTGGTGGGAGAACCCTGGCATATACAACAATGTGCATATATACATTGATTATATCTATTGACTATATATATTGATATATATGTACAATCAATTAAAAAATTGGAATTTAAGTCAAAGAAAATAAAAGAACCAAAACTCCGAGCATCTGCTCCATGCTTACTTCCTTCCCTCCGGAGCCCACGAGGCCGGTGTCACCATCAGCCCATTTTGCAGACAGGGATGCCGAGAGCGGCTTGCCCCAGGCTGCATGGTTGGGAAGGGCAGAGTGAGGTGTTGGACCCAAACTTGATTCCAGAGTCCAAGTTTGAACCCGGGGACGCGGCTCCTGCTGCGCTTTTGTGGAACGCCTGAATGAACGCAAGGATGCCCCCTCCTCCCTGCATGAGGCAGTTTAGACTCATTTCCTCAACTCCTTCCCTGGAGGGGTGACCCCCGAGGGGAGTGACTGTCTGCTCTGAGGGGGACACCGTGGAGGTATGGAGTAGGGCTTGGTGGGGCAGATTCAGGACAGGGATGCTGACCCACAGTGCAACGGAGATGGACTTTTGGCCTGCGCTTGCCAGATGGGGAAACTGAGGCCCACAGGAAATACAGGACTTGCCCGCAGTCATGCAGTGCATCTGCCGCTGCATCTCGGCTTCCCCATTAGTCAGCGAGAGGAATAAATGCCCCCGTCCTGCCTGGGAGAATTCTCCTGCCCTTCTGTCGCCTTGGCCTGCCAGGGGGTGCCAGCAGTATGAGCTGGGCAGTGCCCGCTCCTTGTCTGCTCCTGGCCATGGCTGCAGGGGGGAGTCAGCACCTCTCCACCCTCACGTTCCAGACCCTCTGCTCCACAGCATGCTGAGAAAGTTCTGGAATCCAGAACCCAGGGGCTCAAAAGCTCTTTGGGGTGATGTCTTGGGACCCAGCGGCTCCTGCCGAAGGGCTGGAGTTCCATCCGCACTGAACTCAGGGGTCCGTGCGCTTGGGCGGGCAACATGGAGACGGGCCTCTCACTGACCTGTCCCTGCCACTTGGCATTTTGCTCCCACGTCGATTTTGTCACCAGGGGAAGTCACGGCTACTCTTCGGCTGCCTAAGGCTCGTCCCAGGCTGTGGGGAAAGCCTCTGGCCAGCCCCTGAGGCCTGTCCTCTCCGGGTCCAGCTCAGGCTGCTTTTCCAGCTGGATCACTGTGTTTCTGTCCACCTGGCCTCCCGCATCAGCCCGCGGACTGCGTCGACGCAGTTAAACACGCGCCTCAGAGAAGCACTGGCTTCCTGTGGTCCCCGAAGGACCGCGACCCGGAGCAGGTTAAGGATGCTGTGCGGGGTGGGGTGAAGCAGCCCGCAGGGCCCAGAGGCTGCAGCTCTGTGGGGGCAGAATCCAGGGGCACCTGCAGCCCCCTGAACCACCTGGGACAGAATTTGGGGAACAGGTCCCCCCCGCATGAGCACACTGGGGGGAGCCCGGGGGCTGGGACTGGGAGGTGGCTGCACACGTGGGCAGAACTGCTCTGAGAAGCAGGGAAAGCCTCAGCCCTCAGGCCGGGGTACCCCAGGCTCGCAGGGCACATCTGCGTGTCTGACCCCCAGGGACCGGCCTGTCCTGCCCGGCAGCTTCTCATCTCGGGCACCAACGCCACCAGCCTCCTCCTCTCCCTCTCCCTCCAGGGCGCTATCTGCCATCCCCGGGCTGCATGGCACCAGAAGCCCACCCAGGGGGCCTGGCCCTTTAACCCTGACTCCCAAGATTCCTTTGCTTTCGGCTCTCCACCCCTCCATCTTGCTACAGATTACAAAAACCGGCAAATGGTTCTTATAAACTCTTATTTTCTGGCCGCAGAACTGCCTTTAATTAGCTCCGAGGACTACAAAGGAAGCTGCCTCAGAGCAGGCAGGGAGAGCGCGAAGGAAGGAGCCCGTGGCTCTCGGCTGCTCGCTCGGCCCAGCCACGCCGGCTTCGGCCCAGCCACGGGGATGCCAACCCCCTGCGCTCTGCCACGCAGTCCCCATCTGCAGCCACACAGCCAGCTGGCTCCTCTCCGGGGAGCACAGTCCCACTCAGCCCCCACGCAGAGCCAACTGCTCCAGGGCTGCTCTATCACCCTGCAGCCAGCAGCGAGACAGACGGACAGACGGACGGACGGACGATTGCCTCAGCTGAGGAAAGGCAGCAGCAGCCCCCAAACCCTAAAGTCCAAGACGCCACTCACCCCTCTGTTCTGGAGAAGAGCAACCCCCCCTGTGAGTCCAGAGGCACTGCCCTCATCACAGCCATTCCCAGCCTCCGACAGCCTGAACGTCACGGTCAGACGCGCCTTCGTATGGAGCACAGAGAGGTGGTGTGACTAGTCTAAGGCCACTCAGCAAGGCGGTCTCTGGGCCGGACTCTCAGCCCCCAGTCTCAGGCCACGGTACCCACCGGGAGGCCAGGGCATGTCAGCCTGAGCACCACAGAAGCAGAAGTCTCCTCCCCAAGTTACAGCTCAGCCCAAGTTTCCCCTGGGGGGGGGGGCCTGGAAGCTATGCCTTGGAGGGCGACCACCCAGACCTCTGGGTCCCTCTGGGCCCTGCAGAGAGGCACAAGCCACCCAGAAACTCTTTCTTCTCCCCGGCGACCAAGTCCACAAATCTGCCGAGGCCTGCTCTCCACACCCCACCCCTCCACGGGTCCAGTCGCAGAGCAGCCCAGAGCTGGGCAGGCTCCCGACAAGAGCTTGCACCCCCTTCTCCCCCTCACCTTCCATTACCCCAGGGGTGGCTCCAAACTGTGGGGGAAGGTCCCCGGGTCCTCAGGAGAAAGTCCTGAGGTACAGCTAAGCCCCCCTCACACCACTGCACCCCTGCTCCTGTCAGACGCCGGCCGAGTCTCCCTGGACAGGGTTCCTGCTTCCTGGGCAGCCGAGAGGCTGGACGCAGGAGCCCCACCAGTGAGGCAGGAAGCCATGGGTCACCCTCCCATCTTCTCCAACCCAAGACCCTCTGAGGCCTGGCCTTTGAGGTCTTGAGGTCTTGTGGTACCCATTGCCCCCACCACTAACTGTCCCCACCAGCTGAGGATGAAAAGCCCCACAACGATGTCCCACCCCAGGAGACCACGCAGGCCACCGAGCCCTCTTCCCACCTTGGGCTGTCAGAGCCCAGCAGACCGAGGTAGGCAGGTCGTGCTTGAAGCAGCCAGGGCGGTGGCTGGAGGGAGGTTGGCCTCAGCTCCCCACCCGAAAAGGCAGGCTCAGGGCCCCGAGCAGTTGTTACTCACCACGGATGAAGGTCGGCGAGTAGGTCGGGAAGGAATCGAAGATGCTGTTCGATGCCATGCCCCGTCTGAGAAGGCGAGAGTCAGCCCGGGGCAGGTGGGTCGGGATGGCCCCGGTTGGCTGTCGTTTTATTTTTTCCTAGCTACTTTAGAAAATAAAGGGGGGGGTGGTGGTGGTGTTGCTTTTTGTTTGTTTTGTTTTGTTTTGTCTCTTTTTTCCCCCTACTGCTACGAAAAAGAAAAAAGGAAAGAACGCGAGAGCGTGTGTGAGCGAGAAAGAGAAAAAAAAAATCCCCAAGGAAAGTAAGTTTCTGTTTGTACCCGAGAATTTGGATTCCCGGTCCCACAGGAATGTCTGGCCACAAATTTTCAACAGAAGCGTGTGCAGTGTATCATTAGATGGCGGGAAGGGGCCTTCGGCAGCCAGGGCGGAGGAGCTCCCGGGGCCGAGAGCGCAAAGCCAGGCCGGGCACCAGGCTGGGGAATGAATGAATGAGGCTCACCCCCGACAGAGCCCAGGCTGGGTGGGTGTGAGGGCGGCCGGGGGTGGGGAGGACTAGGAGCCAACCAGCTCCCGAGCAGGGCCTGGCCTTGTGGTTCTGTGGTTGAGGGACCAGGCCTTCACAGTGTCAACCCAACCTCAGCTCACAGGATGCAAGAAGCCAGCTCGCGGCCCGGGCCCATTGGCTGGGCTGTGGTCACCTGGGTCATGATGTCACTTTGAAGAGCTTGTGGCTGCTGTCTCTTTCTCTTTTTTGGAAAAAAAAAAGAAAGAAAGAGAAAGAGAGAGAGAAAAAGTGATGGCTTGTATTTGTGAGGCTGGCCTCAGCACGCGGCCTGAGACGCAGAACTGAAAGCAGTTGGAGTGGGGGTGGCTGGGGTGGCGGTTTGGATCCTGTGGGACACGACTGAATGAAGGCCAGCGTTGGCCTGGCCGGTCAGGAGCCCCACCCGGTCCTCACCGGCCACTGGGCTTCCCTGAACCCCACCCCCAGGGCTGCAACTGACACCCTGCTGTTGTCTGCCCCATTGTGCCAGAAAGAGGCATCCTCATGTGTGGCTGGGTGGCACTTCAGGAGAGCTTTATGGGAGCTGGGATTATGTGCAAATGGGAAACACATGCAGTGGCATCACCGCCCCCGTGCCCCGCCTAGCCCTGCCCACAAGAAGCCTGCCCCCCCCAACACCCCGAAAAGAGCCATCCTCATGGTGGCTCGGGGCATGGCCAGGCAGAGCCGGTCTGAGGTCGAGTTCGTTCACGGCTCTCTGGTCATTCTGTTCACCTGTAGCTCCCTCTGCTCTGGCCTGATGTACCCGTGTCCCCCTGCCTCCCTGCTCATGCTGCCGCCCAGGCCCTCCCCACGCCTGGAGAGGACTTCATCAGTTGTTCCCTTTTTGGAGCCTTTATCCCAGAGACTCAGGATTCAAAAATAGAAAAGACATGGACGAGGATTCTATATCACACTCTGTATTCGCAGGAGGCAGATGAGGCCTGGTGGTGGTTTTTTTTTTTTTCCACCATTTTCCTTGCGGGCTCTACTCTCCCATTTCGCAGGTCAGACCACTGAGGACCAGGAGGATGATGTCAGCTTGTACGAAGATACCCAGTATTCTGAGTGGAATTAGCATGTCAGCTTCTGACTCACAGCCGGGGCCCTCAGCCATGAGGCCACAGCGCCCTCTAAGCTAAGTCCTGAGACTTGAAGACTCTCTGCAGCCTAGAACCCAGCCCCTGGCTTCTTCCAGGGAGCCCACGTTGCTGGGGGCAAGGGGGGAAAGCTGCAGCACTAGCCTTAGGGGATCCCTCTGGAGGAATGAGGGCGACTTCCAGGAGGAAGAGGGGCTTCAAGTTCTCACAGTAAGGCTACCCCGGGAAGCAGTTC
>PVHY01014225.1:0-39048 GCA_004024945.1 Uropsilus gracilis
CGCCCACCGACGCCCTGCTGCGCCCTTGCGACTCCCAGGAGCCCAGCGTTACCTGTTGTGCGCCGGCAGGCGGCGACCAGCAGCAGGAGCAGCAGCGCAGTCCTGAGGAGCCGGGGAGCGCGGGGCGAATGTGGGGGAGCGGCGCGGGCCATGAGGTTCGGCTTGGAGGATCTGGGCTGCGGTGCCTGGAGCAGAAGAGCTGATGTGGAGGGTGCCTGTGGTGCTGGCTGTGTGACTCCCTGAGACGAGCGAACCCCTTTTATCCATGGTCAGGGCATGAAAGTTCACAGCTTTGGACCAGGGAAATTCCCGGACCTGTAAATGTTTCCCGGGTCGGGAAGGAAAGTGACCTCTCCCTCTGTGTCGAGCGGGGTGGGTGTGACCCACGGGCGCTGCCCCGCCTCCCCCTCCCGTAACTCCTCATCCTCTGGGGTTTTCTCTGTCTTCCCAAATTCCTAAGGTAGGAATGCATTGCAGCTATGCCGACTCACTGCCTCCGACGGGTCATGATGATAACAAGAGTCGGGTGACCTCAGTACACAGGGCAGGAAAGGAAAGTTCCGGGTAGATCCGTAAGACACTGACAGGGATGGTAGGATAGCTTTAGTAGGAGAGTTTAAGTCGTTTTAGTTATTAGAGCTGGACCAGTTAGCCGGTCTATCCTCTTGTCTCTATCTCTCTTTCAGTTTTTCATATATCTGACATGAAGCTGTCAAAAACACACGGGCAACACAGATTCCAGAAATTAATTTCGACTTCTTGCTCCCAAATCACTCGTATCTTTTTTTCCCCTTTCTCTCTCTCTCTCCAATTGGTGTGAACAAAGATGTGTCAAAATTTGAAACCCCCACTAATTTCAGTGAAAGTTGAGGGTTGCAGCAAGACCAACCTCTTCCAAAGTATGCTGTTGAACTTCCTTGTTCTTTCTGAACTGTTGGAACTTTGAAAATTCCCAAGGTTAAGGGAGTTCAGACTGGATCTATAAAGCACTGACCTGGAGGTCACTCCCAAGCTATAAAGGGCTGAAAGGGGCTCTTACAGGGTTCACTTTGGGTCTACCCTGGGACAAAATAGCACATAGACTCTAGAAAGTGGGCACCTGCAGAGTAGCACCCATACTCTGCATGTTCCTAAATCTGATATTCTCAGTCACACATAAAACAGTTCCATTTGCTGTAGGACCTTCTGTTTTCATCCCCCCTTTTCTTTCTGACATACTTTAAACATTTCATCAAAAAGTATAAAGGCACTTTCATCGCCTTTCTCTCCAAATACAGACGTATCTGTTTTCTGGCCAGGAATTTCAGTCTTTTAACCTAATACCTTTACTGTTTTCACTAAGAGTTTAAAGAAACTTGAGTAATTTAGTACTTGGTACAAAGAATTTGCATGTGATTCTCTAGGTTGGATTCAGAAACATTGAAAACATGAACTGAGAAGGAAGGAGGAGAGGAGAGAATAGCCTCTGATCTACAGATGACTACCAAGGGATAGGGGACTAGGCAAGTGTAGCCATGGTGTAGACCTTCTACATTTACAGTGGACCCTTGAACAACCTGAGTTTGAACTGCATGCACATCCACTTATATTCACATCATTCTTTTTTATCCTGCATTCTATTTTAATGCAAAGTTCTGCATTCAAAGATTCAAACAGAGATGTGTATTACCTATAAGGAGAGCCAGCTATACATTATAACTGATGTATAATGTATATACATCATGGTTGTATGGTGTAGGTATGGTTGGCAACTGTTCAAGGGTCAACTGTAGTAACTGCATATAACGTGCAACTTGTTAGTCATGCCTTTGCTGCTTCCAGGTGGGTATAAGAAGCAAGTCAATGTGTGGAAACCAGCAAAAGCAAAGACTAAGGGGTTTTTAAATGTCTGTTAAATAAAATGGAAATAGCTTTTCTAAAATTTCCTGAACAGAAACTCAAATGTTTGTGACTCTTTCTAAAAAAAAAAAAAAATACTCCCCAATTTTTCTTAATTTAAAAATTTTGTATCAGGCTTTCAAAAAGGAAACACTATAGGGAAGCTTCTTGGGAAACAAGAAGGTTGTTCTCTTTTTTATTGTTGCACTCTATCACTGATTTCGTTTGTAGTTCTACTTTCACTAATTTCATTTATAAGGAGAAGAATTAGAGATTCTCAGTCTTATTAATAAGAAAAGATTTATAAAATAAATGGTGTTCAAAAATATTTTTAAAGGAAGATAAGAATTTGTGTTGAGCAGTAGGAAATGGAAAATAACTTAAAGGTTATAAACTATAAATATAAAAGTACAGTGTATATGACTAGCACTTAAATAAATAAGAGATTTTGTGGTTGTGCTTATTGTTAGCAAATGTATTTTGGGATATGATGGGGGAAAAAATCCCAGAAATAGAGAAGTTATTCTTTAAAGCTGAAAAGACGGTGTATTTTGTTTTCTAATTGTTAATATGATGCAGACCCATTTAATAAAGTTTATAAAAGTCAGAAAAGCATAAAGTTATTTTTTCTTAATCTCTTGACCTTTGTTGATGGAACAATCTTTAGCAGGTGATTTTTCTTCAACAAACAGTAGCTGACAAATTATAAGAGCTTAGAGGAGCCTGTAAATATGAAACAGGTTTTTAAAAAAATTATTTAATTGCAGTGAACCATTGGGCACTTTATTAAGCTTCTGCACCCACCCCTAAGTTACAGACACTTATTTTGTGCTAAATTTCAGATGCTTTTCTGAGGAGTTTTATAAATATTTACCCATTCAATCTTCCAAACATTCCTCTGAATTGAATGTCACAGTTATTTTTAATGAACTTTAAGGTTACAAAGATAAGAAATGAGTTACAGAGAGGTCATACAAGATATTGTTCTGGGACTCAACCTCTGAGAGAATAGCTTTTAACGTTATGCTACGACAAATATATTCTGCGATATATAGTTAAGAATCTCCGGAGTAAGAGAGAGTTTAAAATCTGTTTTCTTGTTCTCCTAGTTGAAGGCTTAAATTTAGTTATTCTAAAATGAAACACAACAAATTATCATACATCTCCATAGTTTTGTTTTGCTGACATCATAGCTACCTTGTGACATGGAATTATATTTATATGTAGCTTATATATTTACATTTACATACAATTTATATTTACAGCTTCTTATATCTTCCTAAAATGTCTAATTTGAAATTTTTTTTTTACCTTGGAGAAATCTGACCCATGTGAACAAATGACAAAGGCTAGTGTCATCAATGTGAGACGCATATAAGTTACTCCTGATGATACAATGTGATAAAAAAGGAATCCCACCTCTTGGATATTATTCTCCAAAGTCTATAAACCAGTGAAACCCTGAGGAAAAAATTCCTCAAACCTAAATTGAGAAATATCAAATAATTAGTGTGTACTCTTCAAAGTCAAGGTCATGAAAAATAGAGGAAGACTAAGAACTGGTCTCACACCCCTGGAGAGAAGCCTGGAGACATGAAAAGTAACCACAAGGTGGTACCCTAAGGTGGAGTCTGAAGAGAAAATGGAAACACTGTTGAAATTGAGATACAGCCTGGAGTCTCATTAATAACATAATTTTGGTTGGTTTTCAGTTTTGGTAAATGCACCACAGTGATATAACTTGTTCACAATCAGGGCCACTGTTGTTACTTGCAGATGCTGGACAAGACATAAGGAATTGGATTGAAGTTCAAAGCAGCAAGTTTATTACTGGTGCACCAGGTTCCCCAAGCCAGATGGGCATAGAGACTCCCAAACAGTCTGTTATAAACTTTTTTTTTTTACATTTATTTAGTTTTTCTTTGAGACTAGGTTTTGCTATTTTTGACTATGGGACCCCAGGCTTACATTGCCCAGGCTACCACGGACTCAAGTGATCCCAGTCTCAGCTTCCCAGGTAGCTGGGATTACAGGCATGTGCCACCATGCCCAGCTATTTGGGGGGGGGGGACACTTAGATCTCTGTGTTGCCCCAGGTGGGACTCAACCACAATCCCCAGACCCTGCAGCAACTCCATAAGCTGTTGATTACAAGCACGTGCCACCATGCCCAGATACTCTATGTTACAACCTTTTATAGGGCAAAATCACCACTGCCCTCCCCCCCCCATTGTGTAGCAAGCAAGGGTGGGGGTGGGTGGGGTGGGAGGGTATGTGTGAACATTTTCTTGAAACTCCTGGGAAACTAAGAAAGCAGGATGGGCATGTGTGGTTAATCAACTGACGCAATGATGGGTGTAAAAACTGCATGGTGGAAAAACAGGCTGTGTGATCTGCTGGTCGTATCAGATACTCTTCCTCTGCCAAAATAGGCAGAAGACACAATTCTCAAAATGGAGTCCTAACTAAGACGGAGTAACTTTGGTTCACCTGTCCTCAACAGGCACGGTGAAATTTAGACAGAAATGACCATGTTTGTAAGTTGTATGAATTTAAAATTAATTCAAAATAAAGTCGTATTTTTAAAAAATTCTCGTCTAAATCATTTTAGATAGCCAATAAAACAAAATCGGTGAACATGACTGTGTTGTCTGATAGCTTTTTAGAAAGAAAACTTAGTTTTTGTTGCTTTCAATTAGCTTAAGTGTCTGCTACCCAAATTTGGGCATGATCATGTTTCATAGACTTGAATGGCTACCATAAATATTAATTATGTTGTATAACTCTCTTCTGTTTCTTGTAACTGAGGAAAAACAGAAAGTGTTTGGTCTAATTGTCTCCAGAGTCAACCCCAAACTGACGTAAATGAGAGTGCCTGGGAGAGTGGAACTTCAATTTCAGTACAGGAGCTGCCAGAAAAGGGAAGCAATGAAGCATGTCAAGACACAGTCAACATTGGTAGATTGTAGAGAATTTGACTCCTGGGAATTACTTAATTAATTAAAATCATTTGTTTTTGAAAATGAAGTGAAAAGGGGGGTTTTATCTTCATTTTTTTTGAAGGCTTATTTTTTCCTTATTAGGCACTTGAGTCCATAAGCTCCCCATCAACCAAAATTCAGAAATATTTATAAGCACAGGATGTTGTGTATAGTACTGTAAGCAAATTCAGTCTCTTGTATAAACAAGTATTTCTCATGTCAATTACTTTTGCAAGAATTGAATACCAGGGTTTTGTGTGCAATCTTTAAACTTTCGAAAGGGACTCATTGGAAGTTTTGGCAGTTGCCCACCAATCATAATCAGTCTGAAAAACTATGGATTTTTCAGAAGGACAGTAAAATCCAAGTTGTTCAAGTCTTTCATGTCACTGTTTCACCCCACAGTTGTAGTAACCAACTCTACGCAGATGTAAGATGATAGTTTTTCCTTTGCTATACCATATACTTTCCACACCAGAGTTTCTCTCTTGCTGCCATGGAAAATCCTTGTCTAGTAAGAACCAAGATATGATTTATAAATATTTCTTCCCTTTTCCATATTCTAGGCAGAGAATATTTTTGACTAATCCTCCTTGTTCACACCTTCTCCTACATTTTGCTTTCCCAGTTCTGCATCTAATACATAGGAAATTTTTCTCAAAATACATCTGCCTCTCACAGTGAACTGATTACTCAGGCTTTGTTTTGGTGGGGCCAGCGGGAACTGAATCTAAGACTCCACCTTGAAATCTAACCATGAGGGCAAGAATGGGCCACATGGCTCTTTCCTAACTTCTCTAAGAACTGATTCTCTCATATTTTCCATTTGTACTTCCTTTAAATTATCTTTTCTTATGTAATGACTTTGTTATCAATGGAAGAAGAATGAATACATTTAATGAACATGGTGTTAAATCTCTAGATTAATCCACTCTATAGGCAGCAGCATTTGTACCAACATCAGGGTCAATCTCTCTACTCAGTCTCTGCAGAATGGTGTCTGACTTCCTTTTTCTTTTTCTGTGGTAACACATCTAAGATTTGCTTGCTCTCAGTCCATGGGGTTCAGGTAAGATAGCCTATTTTGCTTTTCCTTCCTATTAGTTCCCTTATTCCAACCCAGCTGAATAATTCACAGATGGACAAGTGAACTAAACATGGTCAAGTGAGAAACAGATCCTACAGTTTTTGTTGAAACAACTGTAAAGGGGGTTCTTAATCCTTTTCTGGATTTGTAAATCTGGTAGGATAGATCCTAGTGACTGGCCAACACTTTGGAAAATCCTGTCTGAGACTGAAGCTAGTCCAGAGAAAAGTAGGGGAAACTACAAAAGACTCTGTTCTCTGCTGGCACCCATGTCCTCCAGCTGGCTGACTCATTCATGAACTCTTGAATTCTGCAGTACAGCAGATTTCTTTATTTTTCAACACTATTTAAATTAATGTCTGTTTCTTGCCAGTGAAGTCGTCTTGTTTAACACTATCCATCTTGTACATTATTGCTAGTATATCTTTCCAACACAGTTGCTCTATTTACTTCAATTATAATCTCTATCCATTCATCTTCCCAACAGTTAGCTACCAGATATAACTAGACATTAAGTTAGGTTCCAGGAAAGGTTACAAAGTAGGAAACAATGGTTTTTGCCACTAGAACTCAGTCTGTAGGAGTAGGAAAGAAAGGTATGGACTTGTCTGAAGCATCATGGTACTTAGTAATACACAAAGTTCTGTAGGAATTCAAAGAACGTGAGCAAAGGGGCATCTGGTTTCATCTTTTAGAAGGAAGGGAACTATCAGAGATAACTTGCTGGAAGAAGATGCTACCTAAGGCAAATTATTAGAAAATTCAATCCAGAAAAGGAAGACCCAACAAGCAAAAGTATGGAAGCTGAAAACTTGGGACATGACCTGAGAACTAAAGTAAGCAGTATAAAGCAGCCCAGAGCTTAACAATGAGGCAAGGAATGCAGAGAGATAAAACAGAAAGATAAGCATTGTCCAATTACTAGAGGTTCCTGTTTGTCACTCGGGATGTTTCAAATGTCCCCTCCATCAGAAATCCTATTATACCATGCAAGGGGTGAACTGGACCCTTGTATATGACTCATATTATGGGAAACATTGGATTACATACTCTCATTTTGAATGATGAGCTTTGCAAAAAAAAACTATATTTCCTCTCTCTTTCATCCCCATTTCCAGTACGAGTCTGGTTCATATTCAGCACTTAAGTGCTTGTTGAAATAATTCATGAATAAATACTTTCAGGCCACTGTTTCATGTAATCAGTACACCCTGAAGTCAGTATATCAGGAAACCAGTCCTTAGAGGATTACAACAATCTAAATTCCCTTACTTTCTCTTGTCTGTTTTGACCACTCAGTACCTGAATTAAATCTTCTGGGTTTTCTGGATAAATCTAAACGAATCAGCGTTTGTATGATAAGAACTGTGGAAAGAGTATTTTCCTGGGGCAGTCAGAGAAATGAGTGAGTAAAATACTTAGGAAGTCTGAGGGCTGTCAACAGTCAAAAGAAACAGCAGGACCTTTGAATATATTGGAAACCAGTGTGCCTGAACTTCTCAGATCTACAACACAATGGAAACAATGATAGGAGTGAAGCAAGGGAACCCTGGTTTACAGTTAGAACTGAAGTATGTTTTTCCTGGCTGGACCATCCATCTGCCTTTTGGTAATTGGGGACACCCCAAGAATTAGAGAGAAAGTTCTGAAAGGAAGTAAGTAGATGATAGTTCTTTATCCCGTACATTCATTTTATTCCTGTGTGTGTAAAGCAAATAATTGGGTTTATAGGAGATAAAAAAAATAGAACAAACTCCAGTTTTTAACGTATTCACTTTACTTAACCTATGAACTTAAGCTGATCATTTTTCATTTTAATATTCATTTTGTTCTGCAATACTCTATTTATTGTCTGTTTCTGGCATGATGATCTAATCACATGATTAATCTATAAATTAAAAAATATCATTCAGTTAACATTCAGGACTATTCCCTGTATTAGCTTTCTACTTTCAGGTTTATTGATTTTAAAAAAGGTTTTCATAAATTGTTTTTCTTCTCCATTTTCTTAAACTTGTCTCTAGAAATTTTTGACAGTGGTATTCATTACATAAATGGCATCATGAAACATAACAAGAAGAAACACAGAATTATAAAAATAAGGAAATGAGAAAAACTTTCTTAGCCATAGTTACTTAAGACTTTTTTTTTTGGAGATGAAACATTTTGATGACATCATGGCATTATGGAAACAAACTTTAGGAAGCTGAAAGATAAATGTGTAAACCACATCAGAAAATAGCACATATAATATAAAACCAGAAATCTCAATTGTGAAGTTTATGAGTAATCACAAAAATTTCATAGTTGCATGCTAGGTGCAATATTTTAAATGTTCATTATTCTGCATTTCTTTGGCCAGAAATATATATATATATATATATATATATATATATATATACTTTAATTTTTCTTTTGTAGGCTTTGACTATGTACTAAAGAGATCTTGGTATCAGAGAGTTCTCAATGATACTTATTTCAAAAGGGTGTTTCTGCTGTATGTGACTGAGCTAGTCCACTGGTTGACATTTATGAAATAAGAGAAGATATGAACTAAATATGAAGTACAATTAAATTAGTTCGGATTAGAGAAAGGATGACTTGGTTGTGTGTATTTTACATAAAATGTGAATAGCATGCATTATGAAATGTGTATAATTGGACAGATGAATAGTCACTTTTAGCAGATTCCCTAATAGTTACAAATGTGATTCTAACTAAAAAAAAAAAAAAAATCATGTGAATTACTTTTAGCATGGGACAAAAGGCAGGAATGTGTTATAATGTCTACAAATAATTTGATGAAATCTCTGAGCCTAACATGTTTAAGATTGGGGAAAAGAGTCTTTAATGCCAGACCAACTTACTTTCCATTGGGTACTTTATCCAATACCATGGTACTAGCTGTACCAATGTGCTAAGCACAAACTGCATTCTTTCCTATCTACAAATAGTTAATATTTGTCAAACATTTAGTTAGCACCTACTCTTTCAAGCATTTTTTTTTTTTTGGAAACAGAAATGAAGAAATGAAGAAATATTAACAAGCATGCTCTTTATTCACTAATCTAATCTAAAGAAGGAAAACACAAATAATCATACTGTAGTTTAATAGTTACTATGTGAAGTCATGTATAAATTGCTCTATTTTTAAATTTCCACAATCTATCCTATCATCTCTAGAATACTGGAAAGAGAAGACTGGGTTTTCAACACTGCTGATAAGTTAGAGTAGATTATTTTGACTTTACTTGATAACTCTTCTGCCTTCAAATTTCATTCCCTCTCTCCAGAATACTGGCTAATAATAGCACAATCCCTGTGTTGTGACTGCTTCAGCAAAGAAATAAATATTTGATAAGCTTACATCTGGTTTATTTTCCTTTGTTTTTTTTTTTCTACTAGATAAACATTTGGTGAGGTTTTCAATCACTAAATAATCTGTATATTTTTTAATCTTATAGATTTGCTGGCTGATAAACATTGTGGTTTTATTATTTGATTTTCTTTTAGTTCTTACCATGAATGGAAAACACAGTGTTTGTCGTGTTAAAATCTTTTAAACTTTTCTTCCTTGGTTGGTTGTTGCTCTATGAGGGGCTGTGGTGTGTTGGGTGGGGGTGGGGGGCAGGGGGAGGACAGGAATGAAGGGTAAGATGGGGAGCCCAGCTTATTTGTCATGTTTTTTTCCCATTGCTTGCTACTTAAAGGACTTTACCCAGTGCTATTTGGAAATAAGAGCTACAGTGGTAAAATTCCAAAGAATCTTTTACCTGTTAGATTCTAATTTTGAGTCAGACCCATGTGGGATTCTATTGTAATTGAGACACACTCCTTCCACACCCCTGTGAGATGGACCTTACTGTGCTGGTTAGGAAGATAAAGGAACTGAGGAAAGTCCAGGTCATATGCAATACACACTGAGATATAGTCCAAAATTGTTTTATTCAAAAGCCCTTTAGGCTAAATCCTACAATGGTAGAGTGAGAATAAAGCTATGTGGAAAGAAGATATAAATATAAACCATTAATTAAATTCACCTTTTTATCATTCATTAAATTTAGCTAAATTGAATATTCTTAAACCTACCTCGAAGCATGACATGCAGAAGAGGGGCCAAATTTTGTGCCCTAACAACCAGATGCCACCCATGCAGAAGAATGATGCCTACCTGGTATCTCAGTCTGAACACCATCTCTGATGTCTTGAGCAAGGGGGCTACTGGGA
The DNA here is from genome assembly GCA_004024945.1 of Uropsilus gracilis. Lineage (NCBI taxonomy): Eukaryota > Metazoa > Chordata > Mammalia > Eulipotyphla > Talpidae > Uropsilus > Uropsilus gracilis. Next base: position 10,174 of record PVHY01014225.1, read on the forward strand.
AAGGGTGGATATAGGCTTTCTATTGAGGGACATGTATATGCATGCATGAGATCCCTCCTTTTTTTGAGGGAACTCCTGCAGAAGGTGGAAGGTGTCTGCCCTGCTGGCCAGCTGGGTGGCAGGCCCTCCCAGCCTCTCCTCCTCAGTGTTGAGCGTTCCCAACCTCAGCAGGGTAGACACTGTCGGCTCCCTCCACTATTTGCCCAATAACAAAAACCATATTTTTTTGCCCTCATTTCAGTTTGCATTAGACTTTAAACTATGATTTATATGGCTAAAGCACAATGAGTATATGCTTGTTTTGAGCAGGGGTTCCCGACTGTAAGAACATAGACTCTCAACAATACAATGCGTTACCTGGTGTTACATCTTTCCCTCAAAGCTGTTTTGCATGAAGTTCCCAAAGACTCCAACACCAGGTGACTGAAATTACAGGCAGACAAGAGAGGAGATCTACTTGTCCTGTCTCCAGTGACTCTCCAAGCACCTGGGCAAACATTGGTCAAAGTGCAGACTCCAACATGAAATGTAAAAACTTGGACTGCAAGTTACAGATCCATCAATGGATTATGAAATTTTTTTTATATAGGCTGTGATCCACCTGTTTAAAAAGGCAGATAATATCGGAAAAGGATAGTAGAAGATAAAGTACCAAAGCATCATTAAAAAAAGCATAAGTATTGTAATATGAATTTGATTTATATGTATATATGTAAATACACACACAGTGACTATTGATGGATAAGCCTCCACAAGAAATGTTCAATACAGATCTTTCCAAAATAGATCTCTTTGGCAGGAGGATAATTTTGAGCTGAAGTCAACTGAGGCCTTATAGACTCATTAGAAAATTTACCACTCCCTTAACTACTTAGAAGAATGAAAATTGGGGGCATTATCCAGAATAAGGAATTTTTCTCTGTGTAGAAAGACAACCATTTATTACACAACACATGTATATTCCTATCCTCTGTTTTTGAAGCTCCAACCTCTAACCCATTCCTTAGCTCAGAATGATTATGCCTCATTTTGCATCCAAATGGATTCTTTATGCACATGCAATTAAATTTGTTTTTTTCTCTTATTAATTTATGTAACATTAGTTTCATTGCTTCACTAACCCAAGAAAAACTTAAAGGACTAAGGGGAAATTTCCTGACCATACTTGTACCACACTTATATACAGTACCGATAAATGTATAAAATGGGTCATATGGGTCAAAGAGAATCTTGTTTAATTACCCAATATGGGGACAGGGTACCCACTAACTAGTTTGAATACAATGGAATTTTTGCTAATTGCTTATGATTTTAGACAATGATATTTTATTGAAAATGTATAACCATATTGAGTGACTAATACTTTTTAAAAGGAAAATAAAATTTTTGAGCAGTGAAAAAATTATGACTTTTGAAATAACCTCCATATTTCCTCTGCCATTACTGTGTTATCTATAATGAGCATGCATGCACTGTCCTTTATAATTAGAAAAAACATGGCTCTATCTCTAATACCAACTAAACCCTCAAGCCTCTATGGGTCAAAGAGGAAACTGTTTTTACCACAAAGCCTTAGAAGGGGTGGTGGGAGGGGGGTAAGGGGAAGCACAATAATTAGAAAAATGCAGAATAATTTCCAAGAGTAAAATATCCTTTGGTGGTTCAGTTTGATTGATAAGTTGCGTGACTATGCATGTTGATAAGAGTTCAAGTTTGTGGATACTTTTTGCTGACAATCTTCAGTTCACAAAAAAAAGAAAAGGTTCAAATACATTCAGTCTTTATCACACTATGAATGTCTAAACAGTAGGGAGTTAAAGTAAATTGCTGTTTGACTTGACACTTCCCAGCAGGGAAGTTCTCTCACTGTGCCATTGTTGATAAAGGTGGGGCTTCCAGAGTGTTTTCAGGATAGGTAACTGAAGGAATTAAAAAGTACCACCATTGGTTGACTTTGCAGAATTTGCTTCAGTACTTTGGTTCTTTGAGTCATTGCGTTTAATTATTGAATCCAACTAAATATATCAAGGGAATCAATAAAAGGAAAGTAACCAAAAAGGTGTTGTATGACCTATACCCCAGTTCCAGTATTTTCTCACCAAAGCTCGCATCATCTGGGGAACCCTTATTTCAACTGCAACTTCCGTTACTTATGACCAAGAATCATTTAGAAAATGACTGACTCAGAACTAGAAACTGACTGGGCTGGTGTTCTGTGAGCCACAGTGAAAGAAAATTATTCATAGCTGCTAATTTTTAAGCACATTACATAGGAGGAACTATATCAAATGTTTTGTGTGCATCATCTAGTTGATCCTCACAGTCATCTATGAAGTAAACATGCATAATATTCCCATTTCACAAATGGGGGGATGAAGGCAAAAAGAGAGTAGGGCACAACCTGGGGTGTTTGCTAAGGACCACAGAGCTCTAGATAGGGAGGCACCAGTGTTCTGAAAAGATTCTTTGGGTGACTGAACATCAGGAGCTAGACTGAGTATTAAATAATACCAAATGGGTGAAGAATGGTTGTGAGATCATTATTAACTGGTTGTGATATTATTGTTTCACCCCACAGACACTCCTCTTCTGAAGGATAATAAAAATGCCAAAAATTTGATATTGTGGTTGGGCCTGAGTCAGAGACCATGACATGATCCCCAATTTAACCTTTCTTTTTTTTTTTTTTTTTTTTTTTTTTTTTTTTTTTTTTTTTTCTTTTTTTTTTCTTTATTTATATATAAATTTCACAACTTTGTAATCTCAAGGGTTTGCCTCCCCCCCTCCCTCCCCTCCCTTCCCCCCAATTTAACCTTTCATTTAAAAGTTTAATTTCAGACACTGTGCCGTATTTCTCAGGGTCTGGTAGTGGGTTACTTAATGCTTAAGGAGTTATTTTTGTTTCCTGGAGGATACAGAACACTGGGTATTTTAAACTGAAAATACAGGATCCTGCAGCTGTCAACATCCACACCACTCAGCTCAGAGTTCCCCTGTTACCTGAGAATAAAGGAGTGGACCCCACCTTGGTCACCTAAGAACCACTGGAATGCCAACAGCAAGCACATTCTTGCCCCTGGCAAGCCCTATTAGGACCCTTATAATCAGCCCAAGAACATAGTGAGGAAAGATGGATTTCTGCAATTGTTAACTCCTAAACAAAGTTTTTTTCACCTCACCAATCTTCCTCTCTCAATTCTGGGCATGTTTGGTGGCAAGTGACTGAATCTTGTAAATTTGGCAACAAAATTTGTGTCCTATACATATTTTCATCTTGTTGTAGTATCCTTCTTTCCTTTCTCTCATGGAAAGTAACTTCTTGAACTGTGCAGCTCCACTCATGCTCATTTTTCTGTAAACAGATGCTGTATAGTATGGCAATATAGTACAGAATTATACATGTATTTTTGTATAATTTTTAATAACTTTCTTTTTTAGCGAACTTTATTGTAATAAGTGTGGAGATGACCAAGAATCATGCAATTTAAATTTATTAAGTGAATTTCCAAAGGGGAAGGGAAAAGTAGGGAGGGGAGGGGAAAAAATAAAGTGAATTTCCAAAATGAAGTCAGGGTTCAATAGGAGTCTAGAATTTACTTTTGTCTGACATGCCTGACCACTTGGTAATCTGGATTTACAAATGATGTACTACCTTCGGCAAATTGGCATCGTAACACCTGGATTTGGGGGAGTTTGGAAAGATGGTACAGAATCTACTAACAAATATTGACAAACACAACTAGATGTTGACTTTGAAAAGGCAATCTATCACATCCCTTTTGCATATTTTTTGTTCTTTCCCTTTATTAAGAATTTTCAGAACTTTACTTGTAGGCACAGCTCTGCTTGCATAAGCTTTATAATTACTCCCCATGCTGGAATATCTAGACTGCTTTACTGAGTAATTTCCAGACTGCAACCCCCTAAAGACTCCAAATAAAAGCTTTGCTTTCACTTTCAGATGAATTTCTGGTTCATTGACTTAGTATTTAGCATAATACAATATGTAATACATGTAATAATAAAGTATATATTTTTCTTTTTTATTTAAAAATAATATATATATATATATTTCACATCTTTGTAATCCCTAGGACTCTTCCTCCTACTGTTCCCCCCTCACCAGACTCCTACCCCTTGGAGTCATGTACTTCAGTTTGGTTTTTAGCTTGTTTTGACTTTTCCTCCTGGCCTTTTGTTTGTTTTTTCTATATCCCATATATTAGTGAAACCATTTGGATTCTGTCTTTTTCTTTCTGACTTGTTTCTGCTAATATGATTTCTTCTAGGTATATCCATGTTATCATAAATTCATGAAATCTGTCATTTTTAATTGATGAGCAATATTCCATTGTGTATATATACCACAGCTTTTTCATCCATTCATTTGATTTGGGACATTTGGGTTGCTTTCATGTCCTTGCAATTAATAAATAGTGCTGCAATAAACATCCAAGTACAGGTGACCCTTTGTACAAACATTGAGGTCTCCTTTGGGTAGATACCCAGAAGAGCAATAGCTGGGTCAAATGGTAGTTTCATTTTCATTAGTTTGAAGGTCCTCCACATAGCTTTCCTTAATTTTTAAAAAAATTTTTAAAAATTTATATATAAATTTCACGTCATTGTAATCCCAGGGATTCCCCCCCACACACACACACACACCCTTTCCCTCCTGCTCAAAGTTGTGTGCTTCAGTTTGGTGCTTAGCTTGTTTTCCATAATGACTGGACAAGTTTACCTTTCCCTCCAGCAGTGTAAGAGCATTCCTTTCTTTCCACATCTTGCCAGCACTTGTTGATGCTTGTTTGCTTGTTTGTTTGTTTGTTTGTTTGTTTGTTTGTTTGTTTGTTTATGATGTGGGCCATTCTTACTGGTGTAAAGTGATATCTTATTGTGGTTTTGATTTGCATTTCTCTGATTGTTAGTGACATTGAGCAGTTTTTCATGTGCCTGTTGGTCATTTGTATTACCTCTTTGGAGAAGTGTCTTTTTAGTTCTTCTCCTCATTTTCTGACTGGGCTTCTTATTTTGTTTTTGTTAAGTTGTGTGAGTTCCTTATGGATCTTTGTTATCAATACCTTACCACTTTTATGGAAGGCAAAATTTTTCTCCCATTCATTTGGGTTTCTTTTCGTTTCATCTCTTGTCTCTTTCGCTGTACAGAAGTTTTGTAGTTTGATGTAGTTCCAGCTGTTTATGTTTTCCTTCATTTTTTTGCTGGCTATAGATACTTCTAGAAGTGGATTTCTGAATTGTAGCTCATGGAGAGTTTTACCCAAGTATTCCTCTATGTATTTTATGGTTCCAGGTCTTACATCCTTTTATCCGTTTTGAGTTGGTTTTTGTACATGGTGTTAGGGAGGTGTCTTTATAAAGTATTTATTAATGGACTGCTTATGTTATCAGTAAGGTTTCTCATCATTATCAGGAAAGTAGTGGTTAAAGCCAAGGACTCAAGAAAACTATAGATTTTTTATTATCTTCAGGTTAGAACTAATGCCCATAATGCCCTCATTGTCTGGGTGTCACTTACAGTGTATGGGATAGTTCCTATTGCAAACCACTAACCTGTGTGAATGATGGCACAATATAAAAGAAGAGCAGATGGTTGGAAGCCACAATGATCTGCTCAGCTCCTAGCCAGCTGTGGCCTCAGGGGATGCCTAAACTTTTCCCTGTCACTTCAATTCTAACAGTCAAAGTGGGTGTGGACATTTTGGTGATACCCTGGATTTTCACAAACTTCTATAAACAGAGGTGTATTAAATCTCCAAGATTCCTCCATGCCCACTACCTTCAAACCCACTAGGAGACTGAATTGCAACATTTTTCTCTTCATAGTCTCATCTGATCTCTGCCACAGTAACTTGAAATGACATAGCTCACGAGAAACTGCATATAGTGTTCTCCTGCCTGGATTACATTATGCATCTTTTCCATTACAGTAGAATGAAAAATTTCTCTGTCCTCCAATTTTTCATGCCCTAATGTAGGGAACATGTGAAAATGTTACCTTATATGGCATAGCTGTTGTGACTTGAGATGGGAAAATTGTTTAGAATTATCCAAACGGATGCAAGGAAATCAACAATATCCTTTTAAGAGTCAATCAGGCACACAGAGTGGAAGGGCTAGAGGAGAAATAGATGTGACCCAGGAAGTAGAGGTTGACTTCATGCTGTTAGAAAATGGCCTCTTAAAGTTGAGAAAGACCACAGAATGGATTTTTCTCTAAACTCTTGATGAAAGCACAGCTCTCAGGACCTCTTGAGTTTAGCCTAAAAGATCCATTTTGGACATATGACTTCTCAAACTTTTAAAAGTAATACTTTTAAAGTTATAAAGTGTTGTTAAATGCATGAAGTTTATGATCATTTATTACAGGATAAATTAACAACTGACATGCTTGTCTTGCAATACTTTCCTTTCTCCCAGAGTACATTTATTAATAAAACAGAACTTTGCACTCTCTTGGTATCTGGCTGTCCAACACACAATCTCAACATCTCCAGTGTTAGGGGACTCATGGGACAATGGTAAAATGCAGATAAGGCTTACTGAGCCTTAAAATATTGAGGGAAAAAATCTATTTAAGACATCCACATAGTTAGAGCAAAACTCCTAGTATTTAAATGATACAAAAAGAACCAAAGGTAAGAGTCATACAGGAAGGAAAAGAGCTGTGTTTAAGGTTTCATTTTTGTGTGATATCAACATTCTCAAAGATCAGTAATATTTTAATGTAACTCTGCAAAGTACCAAAGTATTTCCATCAAATAGTAGAGAATTCTGGATTCATTGCTCTTAATTTTCTAGAAGTAGAATATAAATCTTAAGGGACTAAAAGCATAGTCTGATCATTAATTTATTTTATTAAAAAAACAGTAAAAATTCAGTGCAATTGACATTTACTCACAAAGCAAATTATACAATTGATATGTACATGAGTAGATAGAAGTAGAAGACAGTCATGTAAATATGTATGAACCATCATATAGCAACACCAAATAAAATCAATCTTTATTAAACCAAAACTTTCTTCAAAGTATATTATGCTTAAAATTCTGGAGACTCTATTCTTATACAAAAATGTGAAAATGTCAGCACTAATTCTTTGCTCTATTAAGGAAGTTTTATGAGATCACAGCTTGTTTTATTTTATTATTTATTTATTTAGAATTTCAAGGGACATATAAACATCAGAAGATATTTCCCGGTTAGATGGAAAATGAAAACAAAACACATTTTATGGTAAATGCACTATTTCAGGCAGCTCTTAGCTCACCCTCAAAAAATTTCTTGATTATTTTCATATACAACCGGGCCTGCGGGTCCAAGCAAACCTTCTTCCCATTCTGCAGTGTGGCGCTGCCAGGAGAGAAGAAAACACTTCTTTCAGCGGCTGGGCAGGGACAGGGTCTAGTGTCTGGATGGAAGGAGGAGGCTTTGGGTGGTAGAAAAAGCAGAAGTACAAAGTGGGCCCTAGAAAGGCCGGAAAGGAAAGAAGCAAGTGAAGAACTCACATCAGTTGGGTGGTGGGGCAGTGGAGACCTGCGCGGATCACCTGCAGGTGGGAGATGCGCTTTAGGTGCGGTCGGGAGGTCTTCACACACAGGCACTGCAGGTCTCCTTCAAGGTCACCTGGGGTTGCCCCGGAGGCAATGGGAGTAGAAGAGGTGACTCCATAAATGCCAAGGGTTTCTTAAGTATCTTTCCCAAAGCGTTTGATTTTCATTCCTTCTCCAGAAATGAAACCTCCCTCAGAAAGGATTTTTGAGTAGTTAGTAAAGTTCACCGAGCAGCACTCGGCACCGAACGTGCACACTAGCAAGTGCTCAATAAAACATGACTGCTGTGAGGTTTAGATTCTCGGACTCTGTTCTTACCTCCCGGGATGGCCAGCACGGCAGGTAGGAGCAGCAGCAGCCCCAGCAGCAGCAGCCCCAGGCTGGGCCGGGGGGAGTAGGCCAGGGAGACCTCTTGTGAGCTCATGCCCGAAGGTGCCAGGGAGAACATCTGGGCTGGGGCTTGGTAAGCCAGTGACTGCAGAGATACTCCAGGCCCGTTTTATCCCCACTGCGGAAGCCAAGCTGGAGCCTGAGGAAGTGTGGTGCAGCAACTTCTGGAAAGAGTTGGGTGTAGCCAGTCATGATTAGCCAAAAACCAAAGGAAACAAAAAGCTATTAGCTGGGGTTAGGTCTCTGGCTGAAAGCTGATAGTAGGAGTCACAGGGCTATACTAAATTCATCGATGTGCACATTTGGGCATTGGAAACAGTACTTGAATCCTATAAAATAAATAATTTCTTTAGTAGCTACCCTGCAGTCATTGAGACCATTTCTGTTTCCTTGCCAACTCCCTTATCAAGAAGGGCTCTTTGACTTCTGCCTTTCTTGTGAATTGACATAATCCACAAGAAAAGGTTGCATTCGGCAATTGTGTGTGTGTGTGTGTGTGCTAAAGATGTGTCTTTTTTATTAAAAAAAGAAGAAGAAATAGACCCATAGTAGGCTCATTTATGCCAAGTTCTACCAGGATTTAATACCTAACCTATCTTTAGCCTCACCCCACAGTGGAATTTAAAACAATCAATCAAGAATTTCCCAATCAATACGAAGAAGGTCATGTCTCCTCCTCCCCAAGGGAGGGTGACTTTGCCAAAAACAACCTGACTCTTCTTGCCCCATCCTCTTTTTTATCTACAAAATCTTTCATCTTTAGTTACTTGAAAGCCCTGTCTGCTTGCTAGAAAGGATGCTGCCTGATGATAAATCATTTTTTATTTATATATAAATTGTATACATTGTACACATCATTGTAATCCCAGGGTTTCACTCCCCTTACCCTCCCCACCATTTACTCCCCACCCCCACCCCCAAGTTGTGTGCTTCAGTTTGGTGCTTAGTTTGTTTTGACTTTTCCTCATGGTTTTTGGTTATAAATCATTTAATGAAGCGATTGGATCCTTCAATTTGTTTGGATGAGTTTGTTTTTTCTTGCTTGTAATTGCTAAAATGTAATTGTTAAAATGTTGAACTTTGTCCCTAGATTTGCTTCTGAATTTTATCTGAATGCAAATTACTTCTTCAGTGTCCAAAACGGGTCTGCCTGACTCTACAAGCATCCAGCTGACTGTAAGAAGCATGGTCTCTTATTCCCACCTTAGGGGAGGTACCTTTCTCTACTCAGATGCTGCCACCCTGGTCCTGGAATAACTACTAGGAACTGTGGGTAGGACTGAGTAGCCAGTGAACCCATGTTACACAGAAGGCAGGCAAGCAAAGAAAGGGTCCTTGTCCAGCTTTCACTTGCCTTAGGAACTTGGGGAGCTTGGAGGAGATTTGCAGAGGACAGACATGTACACTTGAGATACTGAGTGAGAGACCCCTGTAGGGAGATAGACCATGGCAGCTTTTATCTTGATTTGTGCTTTGATTTTGCTCTGTTTGTCCCAGGCTTGCCTGGTCATTTTTACTACTTTCTTGTCTCTCCACAGAAGTTGCTTAGATTTGTGACAAGATTTTGGGTTTCAGTGATCCTGCTTTGACTCACTGTTTGCTTAGGCATTTGATCAATGCAGGGGTTGAGTAATTTGGGGTGTCTTATTAGGAAATTATTAGTAATATTCTCACTTCTCTCTATGTGCACACTGATTCTATTGATTGCATGCTAAGAGCATGCTTTGCTTTTGTGCACATGGATAGCTGGAACCCTTTAGACTGTGTAAATTTGGGGGGGGTCCCTAGGTACCCCTTGGACACCAATACTCATTCTTCTACTTAAGAAAAATTATAATGAAAAGTCATTATAATAAAGGTAATTATTTTTTGTCAAAACTTGGTTCATGGATGTTTCTCCATTTAAACCAGTCAAGAAGAGAAAAATGGTAATAGAATTTTCACCCTGTCTTCTAGCATCTGCTGAGACCTGGGCCAGTACCATTGCCAGGGTGAGCCTGGCTGCATGGTCAGTGGGAGTAGTGATACTCTCAGGAAAACATAATGTCTAAGAATTGAGTGTGGGAGCAATGTGGAAGAGAGGATGGACGGTGCAAGAGAACTCTGCACAGGCAGGTGGAATCAATATTTACCATCTTCCTGTCCTGAGGAAAAAATGGCTCTTAATTAGAGTAAAGCATGATCTGATCTCAAAACCAGAACAGGGTGGAAGGCATGAGTAACCTAACTGACTTCTTCATACCCCACAGGACCAGAACTCTACAAGGATATGTACTTCAATTCCTAGGCCTAGAATGTTCTTTTTCTTTCTTTGCCACCCTCACCTTTCCCTGGCTAAATTGTAAGTATTTCTAGTGGAGCTTAAATATCCTGTCCTCAGAGAGAACTTCTTAACAGGAAAAGCTAAAGTTAATTGTATTTCCTGTTGTCATGCCTTGTAGCACTCTCTGTTCTAAGAGATCTTACTTACACTCATATAATATATACACACAAACAGATATATTCGTGTGTACATGTATATGGATGTATATGTATGCATTTAAAGGCTTTCAAAATGGTGTTTCCCCCTAAATGAAAAGTCCCAAGATGTATGAGATCCTGTTATTTAATACTATACAAGTACACTGGTAAAAACTCAGCATAAAGTCCTATTTTTTGAAGACCATAGGTTTGAAAATGATGATGATAAGACTGATTCATATCTGTATCTTGATGCAAGAGGACCTTGGAATATGTATTACGTGATGGCAAGATTATTTGTCACCTACTACCACTCCAATTATATTAATAATTAAGGAGACCTTAATTAGCAAAGTCTATGAAATAAATACTTGGCACATTAGTGTTCTCCAAACTTCAGGTGTTGTTGGGGTAGGTAAAACTACTCCATCTTTTATAATCATCATAGTATATGCAGTACACTATTTGTGCATCAAATCTTATTTTGTGTGTCAATAACATATGATACAGAATGCAATTTTTCCTTAAAGAAATAAAAATTAAGGTGTGGTGTGATGTGACCTTTATGAATACAGTTACCAAAACCATTTTTTGAAAAAGAATAGCTTCAGCTCCCATCTGTCACCTACTTAGTTATCTCATTTTAGGGCAAATTTCCATCTCTCTGAGCTTTGCTTTTCTTCTTTATAATGCTGGCGATATTAATAGAAATGATAATAATAAAAACTATTCATTATCATTTAAATGTTTATGTGTGACTTGTGAGACATGCTATTGTGTGACATGAATTGTTTTCATAGTTTGAATTAATGAGACAAACATTATCACATTTAGAGATGATGAAACTTAGAAAAAGAGTTACTCAATTTGTCCAAAGTTAGACAGCCAACAAGAGGTATAATTAAGTTACATAATTATTTTTTCTCCAAAGGTTGTGCTTTTAATCGATCATAGCTGAGAATTATTAAGACTTATTTTTTGCATCAAAACAATGTTTGACATATTAAAATTATTAATGCAGCTTAACTATTACTAAAGTGTATTAAAAATGCCAAAGTGTAAAAACAAATAAATAAGGAATTTCCCCTTATAAATTTTGTTAGAATTAATAACATGTAACAAGAAAATAATAGCAAATATTAGTTTCATGTTAATACTTCTACAAAAATATGGGAGTGCAAATTTAAGGAATTATGAATGATAATTCTATTGTTAATAAAAAAAAATTAGTAATATGGGAAAGTTTGAATTCTTTACTATAGTTATTTGCAAAACTAATTCTGGTCCCAAAATTGTAAGCATGCAGATATTAAGTAAAGTAAATATGTACAAACATGCCAGAGTAAAACATTTAACACCAGACAGAATATTACTATGGCAGTATGGTAACTCTAGAAAACATTGGGATTTTATGAAGCTTGTTTATATTTTCCATCACATAACTTCAGCGCTGCTACTCTTGTACATATTCATTTTCAAGTAAAAAAAAATCAAGTTACAATACTTACATTCTATAACTTTTATTACATATAATTTGTAATGCAAAAATATTAGAAAAAATTTTCAGAGAATTCTTTGAATCAAGACATCCTAGAAATAGGAAAATGAAAAATTCAATTAAATTTCTAAATATATTAACAAGTATTTGTCAAATGAGTACTTTATGCTGTGCTCTTTATGATTTCTATTGTCGTTAATCATAATAAAATCAGTTCACCTTCGAGTGCATGTTTAGTCTAACAGTAAAACAGAGAAAGTTAATAAAGAGTGCAATGTTTAGCAAAGATTTAGGCTTAGATTTAGATTTAGATTTATACTTTGAAATTAGGATTGCTAACTTTTGTCTTTTCTCTGTCATCTATTAACCAGCCTTCTCAAAATAAAGTATGACTATTTGTCATAGAATTGAAAACACAGTCAAAAATTCAGTAGCATATGACTAGGTATCCTAAACAAATAAGAATGCTCAAAATGCCTGAATCTTGCTCTTTCTGGAAGATGGTAAAAAGGTTGACAGAAAGTAAACAGATTAAGCAGCAGACTCCTCATCTTTCAAAATTTTCTGGATTATTTTCTTTATTTTGGGAGCTTCTGAGTCCAGGCAGATTTTACTTCCATTTTTCAATGTGGCTCTGCAAGATAGAACAATATCTATGAGTGGCCTGGTCTGACTACCAGAAAGGACCCATATTTCTGGATAAAAGAGCATAGTTGGGAATAGAGGTAGAGGGTTTCCCCAATGAGTCAATAATATAAACATAGAGACTTACATCACTTCGACTTTGGTGCAGTGGGATCCTGCCCTGATCACCTCCAAACTTTGGATGCTTTTGGGCTGAATGCTAGAGATGGTCCTCACACAGAGGCAGTGAAGTTCCGAGAATGGTTCTGGGTCCACAACATTAGCTATGGTAAAAGTGTGACTGTTGAGGCATCTTGCCTTTTGATTTGTTTCCTCAACCCTCTGCTCTGTTGATTGTACCTCCCTCAAAAGATCATTGCGCAGATGACCTGCAATCCTTCAGTAGAGTCTGCTAATAAAGGTCTGACCCAGTCTATTCCCCCAGACACAGTGCCAACAGAAACAGCCACAGCTGCACCCCAAATTTCTCTTACATTTCCCCATGGTGGAGGGAACCAGTGAGGTCAGGAGCAGTGACAACAGCAGCAACATCTGCAGCATCTTGGTTAGCCCTGGAACAAGAGAAGAGAGTGATGGGCACAGATGGAACCCGTTTGTCCTACAGCTAGGAGACTTCAGTGGCAGAGTGAATGGCTGCCTAGAAATTCACAGTGAAGTAGTGTTTCAGGCTTTTCTGACATCCTTTATATACAGTATGGACAGTATGGAAAAAAGAGATAGGAAAAGGGAAGTAAAGGGATGTGGTAATACATTTCTGAGAACTGCCAAGTTTCAACAACCAGATAAACACCAGGCAAGGCAAATTTACTGCTAAATTTCACTAATGGATTTCTTCATGCTTCCTCACTCCCATTCTCAGTTTCCCTTACACATACATAACACTTGATATAGGAGATATTTAATTGAACTGAAGTACTGCATTTATTTTCTTGGTATGACTTCTTAATATGTAGTTCACAGTTTCCTAGACATTTTATTACTATTAAAAGCATAATATGTGCCCCTTCAAAAAGGGAGTTGTCTTCACTCACTCTCCAGTTGTCAAAGATGTTCTTATCCTAGGTGTTGATAAATGTTGGAATTAATTTGGAATGTGTGGATAAAATATGAACCAATTACCATCAAAGACTCTATATATTATTTATAGTCTTTCTCCTGTCTTCCAAATATATTATTTTTTCTAATTTATCCAGAAACTAAAGGCAACACTCATATTCCTTTATGTTATAAAATAATTACTTCTTTCTAACTTCTGAGCATACTCTAAAAGGTATGGTATAGCATATTTTCCTCTTATTTCTATTCTAACAGGGGAATATATAATTTATTGTAGATGATTCCTATATTGCAATAAAAGTATATGTAATTTTATTTATTTTTACTTGTTGCACAGATGTATGTGTAATAAAATCTGCAAGTTCTTATCATTGCTCCACATTCCCACTGTCCAGTGGTACCATTGGAAACTATTTGTCATTAAGTTTTTTATTGTGTCTGAAGAGAGATACACATAATACATAGAAATAAACTTGTGTGCATCAAAGTTAACATCTGTGTATGTGAATATGACATCATGTTGCTACTTGTTTTTGTCCTTTAAAAATGTCTTCAGCATATTTTCATGCTACCTCAATATATTTTTGTACCATTATTTTTAATATCCCCATGCCATCCTAGAGCATGAGGAATCACTCTCCAGTCTATGTCCTGTCAGTGACCTATCAGTTCTATTGGCATCTGACTTCTGTCTTATTAATGTTTTCAGATCTGCACTATTACAAATTACAATAAAAATCATATTACTTCATTCTCAAACCCTAGTTCTTGATCTCAAAGTTTATTTGCTGCAAAGCCCTGAAGAGATTCAAAGATGAATCTACATGTTATATGATGATTTGCATGTTATCTAGATCTCTGTGCCACCTATATGACTTGCTATATGTTTTTGAAAGAAAGGCATGCCCTGGGTTCTTAGAGTGTCTCCTGTATCCGATAGCACATAAAGAAACATTTCTCTTTCCTTTTAATGCAGCCACAATCCCCAAACCAAATTCCACATGATCTAAACCACCTTTGATATAAAAAGATGATTTGGATGAGACCTTGGCCATAGCTGTCTTCCTATTATAACTACTTACAAAAAATCCAAAATATTAAACTTTCATTTTCTTTGTTATTTTTCTCACACGTAAATTTCTAGAAGAAATTCTCAAAATACTTTAATCTAATTTTCCAATATTTTTGGTTTTAAATTAGTAACTAATTATCCCTATTGTTTAACTGCTAACTGTACTTACTAAATTTCTTATGTTCTGCTTTTTAATGTTTTCCTTGCTTTTCTCCACCCATTTTCCCCCTCCCATAACTTCTTGTCTAGCAGCAGACCTTAAGAAATTAAAATTATTTTCCATGTCTCTTACTCAATCCAGAAATATAGCATCTAAGAAGCAAGTTTAATGAAAAACTTAAACAAAAAATGAGTGTTTGTCTTTGTAAGTGAGGAATGAGATGTGTGGTGAATCACAGATTCTCTGGAGGAAACAGACTTAAGGAGACCAGACTTCTTTTCAGTTCTTTCTGAGTGATGACTTTATCGTCTTTCTTCATCATTGTGACAGAAATATTGCTAATTCACAAGTCAGACATATTTTTTTCTATGTGTCTGACTTGTAATATTTAAGTTCAAAACCATTTCTTTAGATATAAAGGGCAAGATGTAAAGGACTTTTTGGGGGGCATTATTCATAGTATTTTTCTCTTTGTATTCATCACAAATACCCAACGCATAATGTTTGCTATATTTACTATCATCACTACACTTTCCCCCTCCCTGATCTACACTCTCCAAATCTCTTTCTGATTCACTTAGTGCCAGGAAAAGGTAGTCATGTGACACAGTATCAATAAGTCACTTTCTTAATCTATGTTGCAAGATTCACCATGATGCATCATCGAGGTTCCCAAGGAAGCATTAACTAAATACTAAAATTCAGTCACTAACATTTCATATACTGCCACTTGATGAAAGAGGTAAATAATTTTTGATAGTTTTCATTTTTTCAAGAAATATTGATTGAGCATTTCCTATGTACTATGCATTAAAGTTTTCTTCATTGTGTGGTGAGTCAGTTCACTATTTCTTTTTAAAAACTGAGTTCTTGAATAATTGTACAAATCAATGAGATACAAATAACTAATCTACTATTGCAACTACTGCTAATTGCTGTTCTATTATTTGCATCTTTTTCTTTAATTTCCACAAAGAGAAACATTACAGAAAAGAGGCACTGGTAAACCATACAAGAAAGAGTAAAGATATTTTTAAATCAATAATCAAGTTAAAAGAAATCAGTATATACTTTTAAGTATACTATTAAATATGATACAATCTCGTATAGTTCTATAGTACATTACACTATACCATAACTGTACTATATAATACCATATAATATCATACCATGTAAACTTCTACAGGTTGCATATTTAAATAAATGCTAGAAAGTTAGAAACAATGCTCTTGGATTTTAAAAATAGTTTGAGAGCCTCTTTGTGAACATTACATTGTTATTTTGTTTTGGGGAGGAGTGTGTTTTGTGAGGTTTTTTTTTTTAATTGGTGTGTGTGTGTGCTGTGTTTGTGTTTAGTTATTTTATTTTTTCTTCTAGTGAATCTACAAGTAGCAAAATCATTCAGGGGATGATTTTGAATGAACAAGTTTTCTAAAATTATAAACAAAATTTGTTAGCTATTTTTGAAGAAAATATCTAGAGACATTGTAGGACAGTTATCCATGAAAATTAAAACCTATATTAGCTCATGGCATGGGACATTTTGAACTGAAATCCACTAAGAATGAAGGAAATAAGCTAATGCCTGCTATTAGTCATAAAAGGCACAAACGATCCTAGGCACAAAAGATCCTAGGAATAATATAACTTTAGTTCTTTCCGTTAAAATATCTTAATCAACAAAGAATTTTCTATAAGCACCAAAGTCAAATGTGTTTGCTATAGAATTAAGTTGATAAGAAAAATCCAGACCTCAATTTTTCTGGCACTCCAGTCACACAAGTTTGTATTGTGCTCACAGCAGTACGCAGGGTATCAGCGAGGGTGAAGGAATTGAGGGGGACTATCTTCCTGGATGCGATTATATGGGAGCACTACAAGGTTTTGCAGGGTATCCTCCTTTTTATACAGATGAGTATCAATGTGTTGAACATCCAAGGCATGATGATCCTCTTTTGCTGTGTAGCAAACCAACTTAGATGTAATAGCTTACATAATTTACCATTTTTTGATCATTCTGTTTGTTAATAAAAGTGTATTCTGCTGTCAGCTTGCTGGAGTTCGCCCAGGTGGGTGTAGTCAGAGGGCAGCTGAACTGAGAAGGGCACAAAGGCCTCATTCACAAGGAGGTGTTGCTGATGGAAGCAATTTCTGCTGGGGCAGCTTAGTCCTTCTGTACCTCCTCCCCTATTAAGTAGCATCACTTTAATTCCTCTGGAGTAGATGAAGAAGGGAAGAGTAGCGGGAGGAGGAAGGGAAAGAAGGAGGAAGAGAAACAGAGAGGGGGGATGAGAAGAGGGAAGAAAGGAAAGGAATGAATTAAAATACAGAAGACACAAATTCTATTCTCACCTCCTCTGCCTCCCTGCTGTCCTTTCTTTGGTGCTTTCCTTTCCCCTTCTCTCCTTTTCTCTCCCTGCTTCTGGCCCTGAAATCACAATGACTACCTACCTGCCATATCAGAATCTCTGGATCATGCTCCACAAATTTCTCCAGCTGCTGGCAATGATGACTGCCACAATGGCACAGTCAATGCTCAGGGCCCCGCCCCCCCCACCACCACCACTACCACAATGCGTAGCATGCTGTGGGGCATTATAAATGGGTAAGAAATATGTCTTAGTTAAGGGCACACCCTTTTCTATTCTTGTCCATCTCCGGCACACTGGAAATGGTTCCTGGCAAGTTCTCTTATCTGTAATGGCAGTCCCCTATCCCCCTATGATTGACCCATCTTTCAGGGGTCAATGAAAGATGAAAGATGAAAGTGTTTACCCCCACAGGTGTTTTTCTGCTAGATAATAATTCCCTCATCCTCCTACCCCATGAATTACATACCATGGGATCTTGGTTTTAACTTCCCTACTAGAGCATTGTAACCATTCCTTTACCAGGTATTTAAGAGAGCTCGGAAACTCTGATAAATGGCTCAGTTGATGCTTACTGAGTCCCAGTCTATGAATCTTCTACACTGTCTTAATTTCCTCTGTCCATTTTTCTTCTTTCCACCCAAGGCCTCCAACAGTTTGCATTTGGCCTATGGTGACTGGGGATGCAAAGGTCTGCTCCCTTGCCACAGCTCAGAATAACTCAGAAAAGGCTTCGGCTCCAGAACTTCTGAAAATCACCTAGAGGTACCCTCCTTCTGTCCAACTCTGCTTCTTCTCTTCCTAATAGATCCTCCCTTTTAAAGAAGTTGGCAATTAGCTTCCTGGAAGGAATCTTCTATCAAAGTTTGATTCCAGGTAATCTCGTTTATGAGATGACCTCTCTTATTAAATTATTGAGTCCCTATGGGTGCTTTGGTGGTAGATGTAGTGACAAACATCTGAGGAGAACCTTTTTCTGTAAATGATGTAGTGTGTTGTGAACAAAAAAAAGACAAAAAAATCAAATAAATACATAAAAATAGAATTTCCTGTTCCTTTTCTTTGAGCTTTCAAGTAAAGAAAAAACTCAGTTTATTTTTTGTCCAAAGACTTTAACTTTAGCTAAACTGTCTCACCTTTGTAGTTTCCATATCAATAAATGGATAGCTGGATAAAGAATGTTGATAAGAGGGCAAAATACACCACACATGTTTACCACATAAAATGACAAAAGAAGTATTGAGATTTTAAAATACATCATTTCCAGAAATTTCGTAATGATTTATGGGACTTTTATGCACACTCAAAAAGTATTATTTAAACATTGTTAGAAAGAATATTCATAAATTTAGGGGAGGAGTGGGTGTCCAAATTATGAAGCTCCTGTTTTTTTCATTTATAAAAGAGATTTTGAAATAAGTAATAGATTTGGGGAAAGAATGCTTATTAATCATCTACATTGTTTCAGAATTTGTCTTTTGTGATTGTGGGATAGACATTATTGTACAGATGAGAAAACGGTGAGATGTTAAATAAATTGCTGAAATCACACAGCAAATAGAAGTACTGAAAACAAGTTTTGAAATATAATTGCTCTGACTTGATACTATACCACAAATTAGAGAATTAGCTCTGGTTTTTCTTTCTGGAAGTGAATCAACTCTCTTTCCTTTTGTCCTACCCGAGAGTAGGGTCAGGAGCAGTCAGCACAGGTTTATGTGGCACTGGAAACACATCAGGAATGTGGATTATTCAGAGGAAGGGTTTCTTGTGATTTCTCAATATTTAGGAAACAAGATTCTAGACTTATTAGAAACAAGATTTTATAATTAGGTTTTTCCTGCTATTATTTCACTCTATCTCTGATGTGTCAACAATCTTTTTCGGGGATATAATGTTAATTGCTTTGACTAAAAGCAAACTTGGATCATCAGTCAAAATCAGAAGCATGTGCATTCTCTTTGATTTAGTCAGGGGAGAAAATTGAAATCCCCAGGTGCTCCTTCTGCATTTCTCAATTTTATCATCCAGGAAGGACTTCTGAAGTTCTGTACAATAAGAGAGTAACCCACAGCAATGTTTTCCTTATGCAAGAATTAAAACTACGAAAGGACAGCAAAACCACTAGTCATATTTTATCATAGACCATGTCATACCTTCAGGAATTGAAGGATTATGTGAATGTTTCACACCCAGATGAAAGCAGGAAAGTCTGGTTGTTCAAAGGTCATTAATTACACATTGAAAATTGTCTGAATTGGGTCAATAACACAGAGTAGGCTTTAGTTGACCATTCATTCAACTGCCAGTAACTTCATATATGAGACAAAGTTACAGGTGGCTAACAATGTGAATATGGAAGTTAATGGTTTTTGAGGAAAATACAAGATATATCACTAGGAGATATGTAGCAGATTTTCTCCAGATATGCTAGTCCTTTAGTTTACTGGTGGTGGGATTAATAGTAAGAGTATGATTGGTAAATAACAACTGTCATAGAAATTTTTGTAGAGGTTATACATTGACAATGAACTGTAATCTATTTTCTTTATAGAACAATTTTAGCATGAGCATGATAAAAAGATCAGCAAGGTTATTACAAAGTCTTATTTTATGTTCTACCAACAATTTATACTTAAAAATTTTAGTTCTGGGAAAAACAAAGATCTTGAATGATGATAAAGAAAATGTAATTCATAATGTTGATTTATTCACAGAACATATATATTTCTCATCAAATGAGTGTTTAGTATACTTTTATAATTACCAGGCACTTTTACAGAGTATTTGGAGGTTGTTGATGTGACAGACCAGAGATCGTTTAAAACACTGAAATCTATAGATTAAACATAGATGGTAATTACTTTGCCTTTTTACTGTTTCTCCAAGATTAGTTTGTAAGTCATAAATTCAAAAGAGATATGCTAAGGAGATGATGGAAGTTTTGATTTTTTTTAATTTTGAGGTATTTTGTGCTTTTCTATATTGTTGAATTTATTCTAGGTTTTCCCATAGGTTTCTCTCTATACTTGTTTCTATACTTATTTCTCTCTCCTCTCATATGTAGAAATATCAATATGTAATAATATGTCATATATTTATATAATGGACACTTTGTACATATGGAGACAGAGGACAAGATATAAAATATGTAGGTTAGCTATTGGTATCCTAATAAAATAGTAGCACATATTAATAAACATAATACATACCAACATAAGTAAATACAATATACCAATCCAATTGTGTATATTTAAGGCTTCTTCCTTTATATTAAGATATTGACATAAATTTGCTCTTTTAATACTAGATACACAGTGGTAGTTGTTTAGCTTAGATCACCCACCTGTTCAATCAATTACTATATAATGAGATAAGCTTGATAAACATTGACCATGCCCTCAGGAAGCTTACAGTGGAGTTAGGATACATACTAAATAAATGACCATGTGTCTACAGTTTTCATAGTCTCTATGGTCATGTAGATAATAAATTTTTATAAAGAAAAAAATAAAATTCTAAGAGGGGAAATTTTTAAAAGCTCTTAATCTGGTGGAAGGGAAGGTCACAGAGACCCTCAGTGGCCCTGATAAGCTGACCCCATAGAAGGATGGAAATTATCTGGATGAAAGTGAAGGACTGAAAATAAAGGTTGAAGGGACTGCCTATAGAAAAGTTCTTGTTGGATTACTAGTAAACAATAAGGAGGGAAAAAAAAAGAACTACAATCTATCCAAACTTACCATTGGTCAATTTAGGACACTGTTCTTTACAATCTGAGTTCAGAAAAATTTATTCTTTGAGTCAATCTGTGTCAGATATTAGGGATGACCATTGAGTGAAATATAATTGAAGTTTTTAGTAGAGTAAAGAAATATAGAGTAAGCAAATAAAGAAATAAAATATCCACTATCCAAATAAATGCAAATATCTAAAAATTGTGTTGGGAAAATGCAAGCCACAAGTTTGCCTGAGAATTTCATGAAGTTTCTGCAAGAAAAATTTCATGAAGAAGGTACCGTTTCAGCTGAGCTCTAAAGGATGAACAAATTTCCTCTTATAAGCAGAAAATCCTTAAGTTCCTTCTAGGTAGAGCAAGGCCCATGAGAGGTTAAGGCAGGGATCAAAGAAAAAAACATACTGATAAAGCAACTAGTGAAATTGAATTAGAAATCAGGAGTTGGATGAGACAAAGTCTTATTTGTCAAGCTCTGCAACTTTTATTTCAAGTCTAGGAGACTTGGAGACAATTAAGGTTTTAAGGTAGGAAAGTGTTGACTATTTCTGTTTTCTGAAGAACTCAAAGGTTCTTTGGGAAAAAAAGAGAAGAGACTGGAAGGGGAGCAAGCTTGTAGAAAAGTTGAATAGTGCAATGACACTGTGAAATGAGTGAGTGCCCTCTCTGTTTACCAAAGGAAAGCACAGTTAAGTCTGAAAATAATGTAAAATTAAAAAGGAATCACTTTTTGGAGTAATATAAGAGGGAAGACACAACATGAGTAAACTTTATAAACCATTTATTTTTTTTCCAAAGAACAAACACCAATAAGACATGCAATGAAAGGGTGTACTTTTAACATAATGAATGTATTGCACATAGAATTGTTTAAAAATGGTCAAAATATTAAAAGGATATACATAAGACATCTATAATCTTAGCAGTGCTCTTTCATTTAACACTACTAATTGACTTTATATTCAAATAGCTCAGTTTTCAAAACTTTGAGTACAGATTATTAGGTTTGCTTTTATTATTAAAAAAATGGAAAGAAAGCATTTCTGTAAAAACAAGATATATAAGGAATTCCCCTATTTCTTAGCTTTTTTATCTACTCAAAAATATATTTAGTGATTGAAATTATAGTATTCTTAATAAAATAGCTAATAAATAGCAAATAAAATCAAACTTTAATGAATAAGTCATGACATTATGCCATACCAAGAAGACATCAAGTGTCTAAAGTTATAGGAGAAGAATATATCCACCCTTATAAAACTTTAAAATTAAAAAGTCTGAATAAGGAACATATTCTACACATATAATTGTATGATATAAGCAGTTTTTAATGCACTATCACTTATATAGTATGCCAGGGTAAAAAGTAAGGAAGTTCCATTATATTTTTTCTATGCCAGCAGTAGAATGTGGATAACAATTTCAAATACAGCATCTTAATAAAATATTTCTACATTAAATGCACACCCTTTTCGGTAACATTGTAAAGAATACATTTCAGGTACAAAATAATCACAATTGAAAAAGTAACAACTGGTATTTCAATCAATTACCAAGGATTCCAAGCAACACATGAAATAACAGCAAATGAATAGGAAGAAAAACTATGATAAATCCTTCATAAACTGAGTAGGGAGCTGCAAGGACAAGTAAGAGTCCTTTCCTCTACCCTCTCAAAGCAGGGAATTCACGAAGAATTGTAAGAAGAATTGTCCAGATTCAATGGAGAGCATCAGCATCTTGTCTTCACTGGGTCGGTATGCTCGGGGAAAGTGCTCTGCGAAACAGCTGGGTGACTTTTCCAAGGCATAATCTTTCTCTCAATCAGTTTTTCTTGTTTGCACTGCTGAGAAAACAAGTTAAAATATTTAACTAAATGTACACATTCCCAACCTGTTTTCAAAACAATTATGATCAACATGAAAAAGGTGAACTCACGGAACAGAACAACAATCAAAACCACACTTTTAGGTAATGAGCTCCATATAACCTCTTCAGAAACTATGAGGAAGAGTGCTGAGATGAGCTTCCCCAGAACGTTCCAAAAACACTCTGCTTCTGCATGATTTTCTCACACTAACTAAGCATGGTCAGAGCTGTTGTAACCAAATCCTGTGCAGAAAATAAGAACTCAAATAACTTTCTAAAGAGAGTACGAAACTATGAAAATCAAAGTCGGGGGTACCTGTCCAAAATTTTCTGGATGCCTTTCTTGATCAAAGGGGCTTCTGGGTCCAGACACACCTTTCCTTTCCCGTTCTTCAAAGTAGCTCTGCAGAAAGGAAGAAAGAGAGAGGGGGAAAAAAAGATGTGACCACGAGCTGCAGAGGCTGAAGACGCAGGCTGAGGTGCATCCCTCTCGCCAAGCTCACAAGAGGCATCGCTGCTTAAGAGGACTTACACCACTTCCAGCGTGGGGCACTGCGGTCCGGCAGGGATGATCTGCAGAGTTTTGATCATTTGGGGATGAATCCTCGGCTTGGTGGTTAAACATACGCAGCGCAGCTCTCTTATATTAGCAGAGACAGGACCAGCTAGGGGAGAAAAAGAGAGAACATTGTATTGCAGGGCAGGTTCCCGGGAGAACGCTTCACCTGTCCCCCGCTAGCCAGGCGCGGCCAGCAAGGGGTGCGCGGTGTGGTGCGCTCTTACCGCTGGCCAGACTCCCGGGGGTGAACAGCAGCAGCGCGAGCAGCGCGCACAGCGCGCACAGCGAGCCCGGGTAGAGAGCGCGGACGGCGCGGCTGGTCAGGAGACTCATAGCTGAGAAGAGAGATGGTAAGGCTTGAGCCAGCCGAAGGAGGCGCGAGGATTTGAAGCTCTAGAACCAAACTGGCTTCCCCAAGTCCACTGCATCCTTTTTATCTGCACTCATCCCTTCCCCCCCAGACAGGAAGTGCAGGCTTTGGGATGCCTGGGAAATTCCCTGCACTGATGGCGGCGGGGAAGAGAATAGGGTGGTTGGGGCTGGGTAGTGGGAGCTGAAGAGGAGAGTAGCTAGGAAGACCTGTCTGCATGGGTTTCTAGGTGGGAGCGTCTGCTGAGTTCTGCGGTGGATGGAGGGGCTGGTGCTGCCAGAGGTGAGCCTCCTCCTGCAGGGATGCCATGTCTTGGGCTGGCCAGGTTAGAGAAGCTCAGTTTCTCCTGGTGGACGGAGCCCTATGGCAGGGGCGCATTCTCTCCACGTAGAGAAAAAGGCCCCTATGCTGCAGGAGACTTGAATTAAAAAAAATGTCTGAGGACAAAATAAAGATTTATTATTAAATGTAAGCTGTGAGAACTGCATAAACGAAAAGCCCTTCCTGCTTGCAGACATGCTATTCTGTGCCATGAGTTTCCGTTTCATTTTCCCTGGAATTCAACCAGAGAAACAACTGTAGAAGCAAATAGACTATGATGAACATCTCAATGCTCACATGAAATCATTGGATGGGACTGGCTCCAAAGTCATGCCTGGAAATCTTTAAACCTGTAGTTTTGCAATTATGTGGAGGTGGTTAAATAAAAATCTTCAAATATCACCAAGCAGTTCAGTACATTAATGAGTTGGAAGAGGTGTGATCTTTTCTGGAGGTTGGATGGAATTGGGGTGATAGTAGGCTATATAGTACCAGAGAGCCCACCCTACCCTAGATGTGGCTTCAGACTCTATCTAGGTATATCATCTAATTTGGAGATGCTGAGAAAAACCAAGCTGTCTGAAGGATTTCTCTGGAAGTTTGGCTTAGGGATTTGAATCAATTTGACAGTAAGATAGCATCCACTCTGGTTTCACTCAAACTTATTGGGAGGGAAGGGTGAACCACACACAAGCTTCTGAAATCACCCAGCTTCCTGGTCAATGATGTGGTCAAGGTTATTACCACAGGCCTGCTTTAGGGGATGAATCCACAGCTGTCCCTTGAACTTGAAAGGTGAGAGAGATGCCAGCTTTCTTTATTTCTCTTTTCTGTGAAGCTACTTAGAACAATGAGGTTTTAATGGCTAGAACTTCACATGTCTAACTCCATGGGATCATGGCTACAATATTGGAAAGCATGTTATTATTCTTTCTTGAAAATCAAACAAGTTCTCTGGATTGTTCCCAAGACCTTTGTTCTAACAGTAGACTCCAAAAGGCAGCAGGTTATGACAATAGGAAACAGTCATGAAATGAAAATTTTTCCTCTAATCTCTGTAAATCTGGAGAATTTTATTAACTGCTTCATACATCTTCTTGACAAGGTATCATCTCCCTTGGTGAGCAAGGAAGAGATGCCATAGATTTTAGAACTTATAGTCTGAAAGGAAACTTAAGAAATTGTCTTCCTCAGGAAGACTGGGACGTTTGACCTCTCTTTGTGGGAAAATTTTTAACAAGTTGGTCCCTTACCGCTTCCTGATATCAGCAGCATCATACCTGACTCAGCTAATGCATCTTCATCCCTCTGGGGAGTGGTTATCTGGAACTAAGCTTAAAGATTTGACTCTCTAGAGATTAGACTATGTTTAAAGACTAAAGATAAATATCATTAATTTGGTGTAAACAAACTTCAAAAATGAGACCGAAAATTCTGACAAATAGCTTCAACTGAACTGCAGGGACTAAACCATATAAGACTGGAAGCAAAAGCTAATGACATACATAATTCAGTTTGTGTGTGTGTGTGTATGTGTGTGTGTGTGAATGTGTGAATATATCTGTGTGTTATTTCCAAACCATTACTTTAAATATAAATGAACATATTGATTAGTTCTAGCACTAAATCAGAGATTAGAGAAGGTAATGAGATATGATTTCTAGTTTCTCTTGACACTACTAGAGCTGTGTATTCTCACTGGGTTTGTACTGTGAATCAACTTACCATGTATTGTTTGTAATTACAGAATATACAATTACAGAATATAAGGCAATTTTTTTTCTACCTGGCAAGCAAGTAGTGGAAAGTCCTCACTATCAGTGAGTTGTTGGATTACCTAATCTGATCAGGAAACAATGTGTGTACTTAATCTAGTCATGCTAGTTCATAGCTCATGTCTGGTTCTATCTAGACAAATAGATACCTTGCATCAAGTGCCAAAAAGGTAATGCTCTTTAAAAGCAATTGTTTCTTTATTGTCAATTTAAAGGAGAAACATTCACCTTATGAGCCCTGTATCCAGTGGCGAGAGGTACCCTGTTATTTTCTGTCCCAACCTGTAACAATCCACAGAATGACATTGATATATCATTTATTCATGCCAATAATTCATTTATGAAAGATTTATTTGTGAAAAGTAATAGAATTTAATCTTAATACGAGTAATGTTATTAGAACTAAACATTGTCAATTGTTTGCAGCTTTCAAAATATCTTTTTTTTTTTTTTTGAGACTCATAGTGATTCTTTTGGACAGATAAGAAAATTCTCCTGTCCTCATCTTCCACTCCCGAGGGCAAGACTGGAGAAAGAGTTATGTGAAGAACCCAGGATTGAAATCTAAACACTAGAGAAACTACCACAAGGAATTTTTAATGGTTTCCAGATTATAAACCACTTTCTTCACAGTCACTGGTAATTACCCCAGAGCTCTCCACATCTGGTTAACCGTTTTACTTTTATTGCCCAACAACCATCATTTAGGCTTTTGAAATCCTCAGTCGATCTACTCCTGGTCTTTGAGACCACAATGATGTCAAACATCCAAGAAACTGTTAGGCTAACCAGCCTGAAACCATCACCTTCTTTCTAAACCCCTCTCTTTTTTCTTTAAGACCAGTGAAAGACCTGACTTCTCTGAGAAAGTTTGTTTTAACACAGTCAGTTGTAATGTGTTGCTCCCACCGTTGACCTTTGAGCATCAATTGTGCTTTTATTAACTAGCTCAGAAGACAGATTAGTATTCCTAATTAGATTTGCTTTTATCTCTCTCAAATCAACTCTAAGTTATTTAAGATGAATGTTGAGGTCTTATTTTCTCATATAACTACCCACAAATTACAAGTTCAGTTGCAAACAGTCTGAACATTGCATGGAAAATAGCAGTAACTTTTTACTTTGCAGTGTTATTTAAATTACAGGTGTATCATAAAGTTAAGGAGGAAAGACTTGGGTGAGTTATTGTCTTTAATAATTAAAATTCCTCTATTTAAATTTGCTTTCCTTTTTATTGAAAATTGTTTCTTGGTTATTCTGAGTAACAAGTCAAGTAGTATTTTCAGCCCTCAGAATCTGAAGTATTTAGAATATTCACAAACAAAAAAGATATTTGTTATTAAAAGAAATTAATTGCTAATACACAACAAAACTTCATACTTTCTGCAACTTAATTGTTGGAGGTAAGGGAAAATTCTTATTACATTATACCGTATAGAAATATTATCCTAAATCAACCTCATCCAACAAATAAGATATTTTTAATTTTTTTGATTTAGTATAGGACCTAGGTCTTTAAAACTATGTTTCTAAGTTTCTATTTCCCCTTGTATCTACTTCCCTTTATCTCATTTGTAAGCAATGCTCTTAGGTATAGTAATTAGATGTATAGATAATTATCAGTTTAAACATTTATCAAGGATATCACTATATGAGTTTATCAATCAATAAGAATTCACATGGTAAATAGAGTTACTTGCTAATAGGCAAAAAGAAATGAGAAATCCAGTTACTCTTGGGTTAACTTTGCAGCATCAGTGTGATTGATCTTCACATTGGACTTAGCTGTCAGTGAAGAAACAGCATCATTTAGTGAATACATTTCCTTCAAAATTGCCCTGGTTTTACTGTAAATGTGAAAACTGTTTTCCTTCTATTAACTGGCTTGTTTTTTGTCCATTTTGCATTTTTAAATCTGTTTGAGAAGGAAGAAAGGAATGAATTCTGATTGCTGACGTGGGCTTCAAGACACGATGGATGGACTCTTCCTTGCCACCTTCTGGATGAATGGGGACACGAGTTATTTTGTTGTGCAATATGCAAGACTGCAGAGTTGACACAAGATGATGCATAGAGCAAAGGAGATGATTAAAATTTTAAGCATTTCCCCAAAAGTTGAACTTCTCAGAAATAGGAAATACTCATTACTATCTTAGGCAATAGTGCCACCACCACCACCACCACCACCACTACCACCACCACCACCACCACCACCACCACCACCACCACCCCACACAGACACACACACACACACACACACACCTTTTTAGGGCTTAGCTATTTTAAATAATACTTTTGAGAAGTTATTTGTCTGATACTGCCAAGGTCCTATATGGCGTTAGATCTCTAATACAGAAATGATGGTCAGTTACTGAACTGCTTTTGGCCACCATCACCTTCCAACCTTTTTGGTTTTGGCTCATGAGTGCATAAACTCACAATATCTTTCACTCTCATTTAATGCATATTAGAACCCCACTGATTGCTATATAATGGGATAAGTGTGATGTACTTTTGTTTGTAATTTACATAGTCTCGAATGGTCAAAATTTCTGCTATTCTCCCCTGTACTATTTGAATAATGTAGTGAAGAATTCAGCGTTTGACAAGTATCAAAGACTGTGCTCATGAAATTAAAAAGTGAAATGCACATATACCACTAACAACACAGCAATAACAATATGATGTCCTGAATATGTGTGCCCCTCTCTTCCCCCAAATGTATATGTGGACTCCTAACAGTCAATGTGATTGTATTAGAGTCAGGCCTTTGGACTCCAGCTAGGTCAGGATAGCAGGACCCCTCATGAAAAGCATCAACGTCATTATTAAAGGGGTTCACCAAGCTCCCTTCACAGTCCCCCTCCCCCCCTCCTCTGTACAAGCACAAGGTAAGGACACAGTGAAAGTTGCCCTCTAAGAATCAGGAAGCAGGCTCCCATCACACACAAGCTATTGACACTGATACTGGACATGCAGTGTTCAAAACTGTTATTTGTAAGCCACATTATAGCACTCCAAATG
>PVHY01014226.1:0-39055 GCA_004024945.1 Uropsilus gracilis
TTTCACTATATCCCTTACATTAGTGAAACCATTTGGTTTCTGCCTTTTTCTTTATGGCTTGTTTCTGCTAATATGATTTCTTCTAAATGCATCCATAACCACAATGAGATACCACCTTACACCAGCAAGAATGGCCCACATCCAAAGGACAACACAAATTGCTGGCGAGAATGTGGAGAGAAAGGAACACTACTACACTGCTGGTGGCAATGTAAACTGGTTCAACCACTATGGAAAGGGGTATGGAGGACCCTCAAGCTAATGAAAATGGAACTACCATTTGACCCAGCAATTGCTCTTCTGGGAATCTACCCAAAAGAGACCTCAATGTGGGTACAAAAGGACACCTGTACCCGGATGTTTACTGCAGCACAATTTATAATTGCAAGGTCATGGAAACAACCTAAATGCCCCAAAGCAGAGGATTGGATGAAAAAATTGTGGTATATATACATGATGGAATATTACTCATCAATTAAAAATGACAAATTGTACGACTCCATTTGTACTCTTTAGGGTTAAATTTGCATTTAATAATGACTTTGGTGTTCCTCCTTTAAATTGAGTCTGTGACTTTATTTTAGTTTTATAATGTGGATTTCAAATATATAGTAAATTGTACCCATGGAACACCACAGCACCATACATAATGAATGCTATTTTAACATGAAGAATTTTAGTGTGACTACAAATAGGAATATGAAAACAATATTCAAAGATAATGAGTTTATTCATTTTTCTAACAGGGTCAACATATTTCATTAACACCTATTCAGAAACTTGAAGAAGCTTTATATGAGTACCAGCCATTGCAAATAGAGTCATGTGGACCACAAGTTCCTGAGCTTGAGATGCTAGGAAGACTTGGGTAAGTGCCCCAAAAAAACTTCTCATTGAGTAGCTGATATTTAGTTCTTTGTGGTTATTGTTTTCAGCTTGCGTTTTAACATTTTTAGCTTTTGAGTTTACAGAACTTTACTCTTGTTTAAAAAAAAAAGAAATGGTGCTTTAAGCTAAGTTGATAGAATTTTTTATAGTCTTGTTAGTTCTTTTGGGATTGAGTTGTATTATTTTCCTTTATGTCATCAGCATAATAACTGATTTTCAGCTCAGTATGTGTGAATTTTTTTTAGAAATTGGGACTTAGTTTTTATTAGTAGTAAGCCAGTACAGATATAACAGTTGTGCTTGTTGCCATGAGAAAGAGTATGTTTACTGATTGTCTGCTATCTATATATTTATGAGAAATTAGTTGTGAAATATATTTTGTCAAAAAATGCAATGAAGGCTGCTGACTCAGTGGCTCAAAAGCCCTATTTATATGAAATTGCTTTGGAAATGAGCCCATAGCATTTGTGAGTGACACAGCCTGCTTCAGGGAACAAGGTGTATTTGTGTACTTGAAAAGTATTGGTGCAGACTTCTTTGACTGAAAAGATGATCCAGAAATCATTGTTTCTGAACAAACTAAAATAAGTGTAAAGAATATAATGTGAAAAGAAAATAATGGATACAATGAAATCAGCTCATTAAAAATAATAAAGAAGGAAGATCCAACAGCAAAAATCAGATAGATGAAACAGATAAAACCTATATGCATCTTCAAAACCAAAGCCAAAATCTTGAAAATAATGTATATTATATTAATATACAGAGATTCCAAGGTTAAATTACTTTAAGATAATTTGCTTATCTGCTTTGGGTAGATCTTAAGTTTTTTTTTAGTTTTCTTTTAAGGTCCTATCACAAAAGCATAAAGCATTAAGGGGATATGAAATAAAACCTAAAACCATTTTTGAGTTTGAGATAATAGAGTTACCAATATTGGCCAAAATGGTAAAATTAAAGTTTGAGGAAACAGACAGTATTATTAGCGATAATGTAAAAAGTTATAACTTTTTAGAGTTATAATAAATTAAAGAAATTGATTTCTTTCTCTATAATATATATAAAATATAATAGAGAAAATAGAGAATTTGATTTATCTCTTATGAGTTAGCAAGTGCCAGGATTATGACAAATTCTTTTGAAATCTTTATAATGTACATTAAGACAGAGTATTTAAAACATCTGTTTCAGGGTCTTGCATTTTCCAAAAAAATTTGTCATCAAATTACCTTTGAGATCATGGAAATGACAGTACATAATAACAATGCATAAATAAAAATGTATGATAGCCATATAAAGGATAGGAAGAAGGCAGAAACTGCTGCCATCATGTTTTTAAACAGTGTGTAGGATGGTATAATAGTATTTAAAGAAGTGTGTGGTAAGTTCAAGAGTAGCTGTTAAAAATGTAAAGCAAGGAGGGATTGTCAGTAAGTCAATAGCAGAGAATATCATGAGGTCCTAAAATTTGTTATATTAATGAAAAGAAGGCAGAAAAAGAGGGAGGTAAAAATTAAAGTAAAATGGAATAATTAGGAGACAACATGAGAATAGATTTAATCTTAAAGTAGATTGGTAAGTACATTAAATATAAATCTTCTAAACTGGAACTGTGAAATGAAAAGTTTTTGAAATGATATAAGTAGTTTGTGCTTTTGCTATTCAATATAGTAGTTACCAGTTATATGTTTCTGCTTAGCACTTCATCGTGCCTAGTGCAATTGAAAAATTTTAAGTTTTATTCAGTTCAAATTATCTTAAATAGCCACTTGGCCAGGAGCCTACCTACCATATTTCATCATACATGGCTAAATATTTTAAATAATAGGCAATGGCCAGATTGCGTGAAAAAGGTAAGGTGTTTTCTGTATGAATATGTTTTCTGTATGAATCTTGGCACTGTATGTAAGTACATATTTTCTGAATTCTATATTTTATTTTGTAAATACTTAACCATTATGTATTTAAAGTTTTCTTGTCTTCTACTTTTTGTAATAATTCTGATTTTACTTTGCATCTCTTTTGGATGCTTTATTTTGTATTTTCCAACATTTTTTTAAATTTGTGTACCAAAAGTTTGACTAATTCCTCTTGTTCTACCATTAAGTTTACTTATTCTTCTGTGCCACTACTGCTAAATCATCAAAAGAATTTCCGCAATTTTTATATCTGGTATTTTTATTACATATATTTTTTTGTAATTTTCATCTCTTTTCCTGAAATTATTTCATCATTTCACTAGATTATTAATTTTTAAATTGTCTTTTAGATTAATTTTCTACTGATCATATTTTTAAAGTAGGTTCTTCATCGGTAGGTCAACATTTGTGGACCTGGTTCTGTTGACTATTTTATGTGTTATTTATGGATTTGTTTTTCCTGTATTCTTGTGTTTATTGTAATTATTGTTTGAATACTGGACATTTTGTGCAACATAGTAGTTCAGCCTGAAGTAAGTAATATTTATGCCCAGAAATATTGTTCCTTTTTCTGTCGGGCCAGAAATGTACTAAGTTGAGTATTAAGTCTAATTTAATCTCAGTTTGGGATTTGTTGTTGTTCTGATATTATCATTGTACCTCAAACTTCAGATTTTTTCATTTGTTTACTACCATTTTATATTTAGTATGAAACCAGGAATGCAGGGGGATTTTCTCAATTTTCTTGCTTCATTCTTAGCTTTCATCAAGTACTCTAAGTCTGAGTCACAAAAGGAATCTCCCTCAATACCTTTCTTATTTTTCCTTGGAATAAGTCTTATGTTGGGAGCAATGGGATTTTTTCTTGTCCCAGCCTTGGTTCTGTTGTTCAACTTTAGTTTTTAAAGATTCTATGTGTCTGAACGTTAGGATGGTGCTTTTTCACGTTGCCTCTCTTTCATAGAGGCAAAACACTTCTTTTCACTATGTCAAAGTGTAGATGGGTTTGCAATTGCTTTCCCAACCCTATTAATAAATGCTGTGTAATGTTGTTGGGGGTTTGGGTATAATATAGTTTCCTGTCCTTCCCCAGACCTCTGTCTTAGTATAGGTCATAGTGGGTTTTCTACCCTTTCTCAGTGGTTGAAAGTACTTGCCTAAGTCAGTGTAGGGTAGGGGAAAGCTAGTGACAATAGATTTCCTATTCTTCACCTTGTAGCATCTAATCTTTGTTCTTCCCCAGTAACAGTGATGATTGTTGTTGTTTATGAAGTCCCTTTCCTTTTTTATTCTATTTTCAGTGATTATTGCTGATTTTTTTTGCCCATTCTGTAGAATCCTCATCTCCTTCTAATCCTTGTGGTGGTGTTGCTATGTGTGCTTGGTTTTGAGTACTTAATTAACCCTATAGATTTCTGTGTAAAAATAGATACTGCCTTATTATTTTTCTTACATACTTATTAAATTGAACAAACTTTCGCAGCATATTTGATTGGAGCATTTAAAGCTTTTTTTTAATTGCTTTAAATTTTAGGGTAAATATCCTTTAAATAAAGTATATTCATTGTGTTTTTCTACAGTTTTTCTTTCATTTCTAAGATTTTATTTGAACCAGAATAAAGCAGGCTGAATCACGTGAATTCTTTTTGTTTTCTTTTTTCTTTTCCTGTGATATGGAGACTTTCATTAACCACTGATAGTTTAGGATATAGTTACAGTATTCTATAACTAGACTTTTATCTCTCTCCATAAAGACTTTACATATATTTTATATTTATATCAATTAAGAAGGCAAATGGTTCTGATTACAAATAAATATGTATGTACTTCAAGCAGTAGCAGTTTGACTGTTATTGCTTAACTGTACCAGTTTCTTTTAGCCATTTGTGGCTAAGTAATAAGTAGTAAGAGGAATTTTTAGATTATCAGTAGTGATATCAAATTTGTGAAAGAAACACCTACTTTTTGTTGATATAGAACTGTTTATCTACCAAAATAGAATGTATCTCACACCTGCCTTCTACACTTGAGAAAGAGATTGAATTCCATATAGACAGTTCTAAGTTTCTGCATCCAGGATTAGCTCGAGTCTCCTTGGTGACAAGTTATGACTTCTTACTTAAACATTTGCCAAAATAAATCCTAAGTTGATTTTTTTGTGCTTCTAGTTCAGTTTCTTTTCAGGAATTATTATTTAAAATAATGTTGTTGTTTTTTTTTTTTCTTAGTAATGTAGCCCCAAAATTTGAATCACTTTTCAGAGAGTGATTTGATACCCTCAGAGATTATGCTCATATGATATAAGGAATATAAACTTCATTTGACCAAAGTTACAAGTGTGTCTTAAGGTTTTTCTATAGCTTTGTAGAAGATTGCACCTATTAAGTCCCATTTTTTCCTTTGTAGTGGGATCTTCCTTTCCCCCAAACCTATAGCTTCTACTTTGCCCTGTTTTTTCTTTTTATAGTCAACTTTCCATTTTATGTTATGTTATTTTGCAGTGCAAACAGGTTCATTTTCTCTCAAGACAAATAGAGAATAAATAAATATCTCATTTCCATTTTCTTTTATCTGCTTTGAAATTTATTTGATGTAATAAAGTTAAGAAGAGTACACTTTGTGACTTCCTTTTAAATGGTGCATGTGAATGCAAGTACTTTCAAAATAATTTTCAGCTACATATTTTGGAGAGTGGCTGACATAGGGTCTTGGTCTCCAAAGAATTCTACATTTTGTCTTCTTCTATAGCTTAGATAAAGGATAAAATCAAAAGTTCACTGCCATGAGAGTTTTGGTGGCTGTTACTGAGATATTTTCTAAAGTTAGTTAAACTTAAGAAGTAGATGAAAAATAAATGAGAACTTATCAATTAGGAAGTTATTTTGAATATAAAGTTAAAGTTTAAACTGCACTGGCAGCACTCTTCTCATTTGCTCAGAGCAATATGTAAACATGTTTTATTAATTTTGTGCCAGTGGGAGCAAGCATTGGGAAAATTT
Source organism: Uropsilus gracilis (assembly GCA_004024945.1). Taxonomy (NCBI): domain Eukaryota; kingdom Metazoa; phylum Chordata; class Mammalia; order Eulipotyphla; family Talpidae; genus Uropsilus; species Uropsilus gracilis. The sequence continues at coordinate 5,807 of PVHY01014226.1, forward strand.
AACTGCTAATTGAAACTCCCCAGACACTGACTTTAATGGTTAGTTTAGTAGTTTCATTGATTGGCAATGTGAGAATGTCTTTTTAATAAACAACTGACTTTCTAGTTATATTTTACTACCTTCCACCCCAAAAGAGAGTTATCTATTAATTTATATAAATATGTGCTTTTATTATTTTTACTCATCAATTTCAAATTATTAATCAAATATAATTTGATATTTACACAAATAATAAGTAAGCTATGTAATGTGAGATGTTCACGCATGAACCTGCTATAGAAATAAGGAAAAACTATAAGATAAAGTGTGATCTTTAAGTGAGGTACACATTCTTCAGTCATAAATTTGAATGATACCATTTGCTCTTTATCATAAGTCTGTAGAATAAAATTTTTATTTACTGTTGAATATTTTATTTACTGTTGAATATTTCCTGCCATAAGTCTGTAGAATAAAATTTTTATTTGCTGTTGAATATTTATTTACTGTTGTGATAGAGTGTTTATGGCAAATGTGTATGTTCATTTCTATTCTATTAATTTTTAATAGGTTCTGTGCTATTAATAATGATATTAAAAAAATAGGCTTGAAATGTGATGGTTTAACATCTTGAGTCCTTTCTAACCAAATAATGTTATTAAGCTATTATTGCTTAATCAATAGTGAAAAAAGTGTGGCAATAGTGCTAATTTTAAATTAACTCAGTTAACTAGAACCCGACAGTAATAGAAGAAAGTTTCTTGTTTGATCTCCATTGGTACCTATCAGTTTATTTTCTTAGTGGCTGTAGACAACACTTATATAAACCAACTTGCTTAGTGAAAGTAATGTTTGTTACAAATTCATTAGTATTTTTGGCAAAGCAATAAGAAGTGTTTGCCATATAATGTAATCTTGGGAATGAAATTCATATCCAGGGGGAGATAATTATAAGGATACACATAAGTAAGTTGAAGTCTTAGGGGCCATCTTGGAATTGTGCCTGTTTTGAGTCAGACAAGTCTTCCTTTGCTATTTATCTTTTTTCAAAATATTCTTAGCATAAATATAAACATTCTTTCAAGTAAACTTACTTAGGCAAAATTAACATGGTACTTTATAATTCTTTCAAGTTTTCTATACATTTGAAAATTTCATAATAAAATATTGTGAAATAATCAAATCAAACAAACCACCAAGAATTCATTAAGCTAGTTACTTTTATCATCCCATAAGTAACAACTAAACACCATTTCTTTTGTGATTCTATTTGAAATTTCTTTAAATTTATAAACTGACTATAAAAGAATTGGCACTTATATATAACTGAGTTTTTACATAACTCACATCTTTCTTAGAAGTTAATTTTCACACAGTTAAAAAATGGGGAGAAGAATTTAAAAGACACTTCTCCAGAGAGGAAGTCCAAATGGCCATCAGGCACATGAAAAACTGTTCAACATCATTAACAGTAAGGGAAATGCAAATCAAAACCACAATGAGATACCACCTTACACCTATAAGAATCCAAAAAACAGCAACAACAAGTGCTGGTGAGGATGTGGAGAGAAGGGAACACTCTTACACTGCTGGTGGGAATGTAAACTGGTGGAAAACTATGGAAAACGGTGTGGAGGACCCTCAAACTAATGAAAATGAAACTACCATTTTACCCAGTAATTGCTCTTCTGGGAATCTACCCAAAGGAGACTTAATTGTGGGTATAGAGGGACACCTGTGATCAGATGTTTATTGCAGCACTATTTATAATTGCAAGGACCTGGAAACAACCCAAATGCCCCAAGACAGAGGACTGGATGAAAAAGATGTGGTATATATATACACAATGGAATATTACTCATCAATTAAAAGTGACAAATTTGATGATTTTTTTGGTAACATGGATGTACCTAGAAGAAATCATATTGGCAGAAACAAGTCAGAAGGAGAAAGACAGAAACCAAATGGTTTCACTAATATATGGACAACCAAATGAAAGTGCACAGCTTTGGGAGGGGACCAGCTGGACTGGACAGGAAGGGGAGGTGGTAAGTGACCCCCAGGGATCACAGTGATGTGAAATATATATATATGTGTGTGTGTGTGTGTGTGTGTGTGTGTGTGTGTGTGTGTGTATATATATAATAATTTATATATATATATAAATTATTTTAAAAAAGAAAAAAGTTAATTTTCATTATGTCATACTTAATGATGCTTTAGCTGCAGAATCATTTTCAGGATGCTTTTTAACTGGTTATTGCTAATGTATATAAAAAGTGCTAAATATTTTTATTTTATATCTAGCTGCTTTACTGAAATAATGATTTTGATCGTTCTGTTAGGGGAATACCTGGGTCTCTTTAGCTGGGGGTCGTTATCTGAAAAACGTGATTTTTTTTTTCTAATATGTTCCATCTCTCATTTCAATTTATATTTTACATTATTTGGCTAGAATTTTTTAAATATGTTGTTATATAGTTCTAGTAACTATTGTTTCTTGTTTCTGATAGTTTTTGTGAATGCTTTGAATGTTTCACATTATCATGTTGATTATGTGATTTTCCACATAAACAGATGTTTATGCTGAAGAAGTGATTTTTAAAATTACATTGAAGAAATTTCTGATGTTTGGTTAGCTCTTTAAATGTTGATATATTATTCATGAATTACTTTAGAATAGACGAGATGAGGAAAGGTGTTTGTTCTTTTTTTCTTCCTTGTTTTGATCATCCCCACTTAAGTTTATATACTAGTTTTAGAAATGCTCTCTAAGGCTTAGGAAGATCAAAGAATATAGAAAAATACAAAACTCACCCAAAAACTACAATATGTGTGTATATGATATATATTATACTTTTGTGTAATTATGGATGTATTACTAAGATAGCTTTTATTTTGCTGGCCATGACAGTATAATGTCTTTGGTATCTGTTTTTGTTGGTATTTTAATTAGAAATCAACTCACATAGTTAACATGAACCTTTGTGCTTAAAGTTCTAGTCTGGCTCTAGTCTGGTAAGTTTTAAATGTTTTTTATGTGATCATGTAAAAAAAATATGTTTTGCTTGAAGCAGTTGTCAAACAAGTTTCTTTCATCGAAAGTCAGACACAGGGCAGCTGAATGAGGCTGTTTAGTCTAGAGTAAATGCTCACGAGATTACAAGGTCACTGAGGAAATGTAATTATGCAGTTGATTCCAGAATAGTCTTTTGTAGTAAGGACTTTAAGAGTATTAAGTCATAATATTAATTTATATGAGATATATCTCAAGATATATGAGATATATCTTGAAATTATTCTCAAAGAAAACCAACATTAAATAATCTAAATTATTGCAATGAAATATAGTTTTAATTCACAGTTTTAGAGGAACCTTAAAGGCAAGTTCAATTTTTTATTAGAATTTTGTTGGTTTCTGCCAAATCACTGTAAAATGCTGTATAGCCTATATGTATGTTTCTATTGGGAAATGAAATTTCATTGTATTTATTTTATTAGCTTATGTTACTTGAGAAAAGAACTGATTATTTAGTAGTCTCTTTACTTTTTGTATCATTTTATTATCACTCAACAAATATTTATGAAGCCTCTTCTGTGTACTAGTTACTATTCTAAGTGCTGAAAATAAAGCAGTGAAGCAAAGCAGAGAAAGCACTTATTGTTACGAACTTTGTGTTCTACTGGCTGAAACCAACAATAAAAATACACTAATGAATTTGGTGGTACTTAATTCCTTGAAGACAAATGTAGCAGGATGATGAAGGACTATATATTGTAGTTGGAATAGAGTACCATGGTACTTAGGTAGTGATGAACTCTTGTGGGGTGATATTTAAACAGATAAGAATTAAACAAAGAAACTAATTTTGATGTGATGGAGACAGCAAGAGAAGTAATTGTGAGGGCAAAGGCCTTGAGGTGGGAGACTAGAGAATCAGTGGACTGATGGAATGGTGGAATGATGAGGTTATCTTGTTATAAGGCATGTAACCTCAACATATGCTTAATTATCCCAGTTTTAGGATTGTATATTCGGGTGTGGTAGTGATGCTGAACTGGATTGAAACGCTTGGAGAGGGGGGATTCCTCAAATTCTAGACCCTTCTGATTCTCTGAGAAGGGAGGATGAATTAAAGGGGTCCTGCACAGAAACAAAAAGCAGAACAGGAGGCAGCCACTGCTCCTCTTCTTTGTGACATATACAGTCTCTTTGACAGGCCCTTTGGTCTCCTCCTTGTAGACCATCTGGGATTTACCTCCAGACCTCAGTAACCTACCATGCTGCACACAGCAGGCACCTGTTTGCTTTGTTGAGTGGATCACCTGCCATTTCGCCAAGTTGACTCCTGCTTGAATTCAGGTCTCTGCAATACTGATACTATCTGGGGGTAGAACAGACTGAATCTGGCCACCTGGCAGTCTGTAATTTGTGTTCATATTCTCTCTTTCCCCAACCCTCAGTTCCTCCGTTACACTCCTTATGTAAATAATAAATTTTAGTTATTGTTACTCCTGTTATTGGTGTTTTTCTTTGTGTGTCCTGCTTTAGTAATTTAGTGAGGACCCACCAACTGAGTAATCCCCTCATACTCTCACCCCTAGTTTGCTCTGTTTCAGAAATAGTGTACGAAGAAGAGAAAAGACATTTTTTCTGTCTGGTGAATTGGCGAATGGTAGGAGATGAGTCAAGTTAGGGATGCAGCAAGTTGTTCTACAAGGAGGCTGACTGGGCACATGCAGTTTATGTAGAGTGTTTTAAATGATGATCAAGATTCACAATTTTACTTTGAAGGCTATAGGAAGTCACTGAATTTTGAGCAAAGGTATAATTTACTTTTAAAAAAAGGTCTGTTCTTGGAGAATCTATAATACAGGAGTCCTGTAATGCAGCAGGGTAAGATGACAGTGACATTACTAAAATGGGAGCAGTATAGTTGCCAACAAAATGATGAGATTATGGCTATAATTTTGATAGCAGAGACTACAAAAGTTTTAATAGATTGGATGTAGTTGCACTGGAGTAATAATAAAGCTGCCATTTACTAGGGTAAGGAAGACTAGAGTGAGGCCGCATAGCTATAACATTTCGGTTATTTAGCAAATATTATTATTAAATATTTTACTTCTAGAGAGGGTGCAAGTACTGAGGGGAAAAAAAATAAAGCCTGTAGAGATAGTTCTTGTATCTCTCCTCTTTATAACAAAATGAATGGTTATGAGTTCATTATAGGAGAGATCAGAGAGGAAAACTTTTTAAAAAACTTTTAAATAAATAATTTATTTGTATATAAATTTCACATCTTTGTGATCTCCGTGGTTCACCCTCCCCCCAACCATTCCCACCCTGTCCACCCCCCACCCCAAGTTGTGTACTTTAATTTGGTTGTTACCTTGTTTTGACTTTTTTCATGGCTTTTTATCTTTCCCATGTTGCATATTTGGTTTCTGTCTTTTTCTTTTTGACTTGTTGCTGCTAATATGATTTCTTCTAAGTCAATCCATGTTATCATAAAATCATCCAAGTTGTCATTTTTAATTGATGAGTAATATTCCATTGTGTGTGTGTACACACACACACACACACATATACACACACACATCTTTCATAATATACCACATTGTATGGTGTATATATACCACATCTTTTATCCAGTCATCTGTTTTGGTACATTTCTGTTGCTTCCATGTTCTTGCAATTACAAATAGTGCTGCAATAAACATCCAAGCACAGGTGGCCATTTGTACAAGCATTGAGGTCTCCTTTGGGTAGATTCCCAGAAGAGCGATTGCTGGGCCAAATGGTGGTTCCATTTTCATTAGTTTGAGGGTCCTCTACACCGCTTTCCATAGTTTTCCACCAGTTTACATTCCCACCAGCAGTGTAAGAGTGTTCCTTCTCTCCACATCCTCGCCAGCACTTGTTGTTGCCTGTTTTTTGGATGTGGGCCATTTTATTGATGTAATGTTGTATCTCATTGTGGTTTTGATTTGCATTTCCCTGATTGCTAGTGTTGTTGAACAATTTTTCATTTGCCTGTTGGCCATTTGTATTTCCTCTTTGGAGAAGTGTCTTTTAAATTCTTCTCCCCATTTTTTAACTGCGTTTTTCACTTTGTTTTTTTAAGTTGTGTGAGTTCTTTGTGTATGTTTGTTATCAGACCCTTATCACTTGTATGGAGGGCAAAATTTTTTTCCCACTTGGTTGGATTTCTTTTTGTTTTCTCTATTGTCTCTTTTGCTGTACAGAAGCTTTTTAGTTTGACGTAGTTCCAGCTGTTTATTTTTCCTTCATTTTTTTACCCACTATAGATGTATCCAGAAATGAATTTCTGGATTGTAACTTATGGAGGGTTTTGCCCATGTTTTCCTCTGTATATTATGGTTTCTGGTCTTACACCCAAGTCTTTTATCCATTTTGAGTTGATTTTAGTACATGGTTTGAGGGAACTGTCTTGGTCCATTTTTTTGCTTGTTTTGGACCAGTTTTCCCAGCACCATTTATTGAAGAGGCTGTCCTTGTTCCAGTGTAAGTTTTTCACTCCTTTGTCAAAGATTAGCTGACTATATATGTATGGTTTTATTTCAGGGCACTCAATTCTGTTCCACTGGTCTGATGGTCTGTTTTTGTACCAATACCAAGCTGTTTTAATTACTATGACTTTGTAGTATAGTTTGAAGTCTGGAATTGTAATATTTCTGTTCTCCTTTTTTCTGGTCAGGAGGTTTTTTGATATTCTTTGTTATTCCATGTGAATTTCTGTAATTTTTGTTCTATCTCTTTAAAGAATGTCACTAGGATTTTTATAGGGATTGCATTGAATCCGTAGAATGCTTTTGGTCGGATGGCCATTTTGATGATGTTAATTCTTCCAATTCATGAGCAGGGAATGTCTTTCCATTTCCTTATGTCTTCTTTTACCTGTTTTAGCAGTGTTTTAAAGTTTTCTTTGTATAGTTCTTTCACGTGTTTTGTTAGGTTTATTCCCAAGTACTTAATTTTTTTTTTGGTGCAATGATAAAAGGGATGGTTTTTCTGATTTCTTCTATTTGGCTTTTTGTGTGTAGGAAAGCTACTGACTTCTGTGTGTTGATTTTTGTATCCAGCTACCTTACTGAACTGGTTTATTATTTCAAGTAGTTTTTCTGTGGATTTTTTTGGGGTTCTCTATATACAGAGTCATCTCATCTGCATATAATGATAGCTTCAGTTCCCTTTTTCCTATTTGTATCCATTTTATGTCTTTCTTTTGCCTTATTGCCCTTAGCTAAAACTTCCAGTATAATGTTAAAAAGTAGTGGGAGAGTGGGCATTCTTGTCTGGTTCCAGATCTTAACTGTAATGATTTTAGTTTTTATCCATTTAGGATGATGTTTGCTGTAGGCTTGTCATAGATGGCTTTTATTATGTTGAGGTATATTCCTTTAATCTCCAATTTTTCAAGGGCTCTTATCATGAATGGATGCTGGTCTATGTTGAATGCTGTCTCTGCTCTGTTGATATGATCATGTGGTTTTTGTTTTTCAGAGAGGAAAACTTTTATGCTCCCTCACATCTCTTATCTCTGGTTAGTGCAAAGTTAGACTAGATTTCTAGTCTCCTGGTATTCTTTTTCTTTGCTCTACCATATGGCTTTGCCATCCATATATGGAACTGTCATAATCTGAATGAGTTTTGTTTTTATATTTTTAAATTATTGTATTTCCAAAAATATATATAAGGACAGTGAATTTGAAATATGTAGCACTTTTTCTTATTAACAGGCTTATTCAGATGATTTCCAGTTAGTTTCAGGTTCTGGAATCAGCTGCCACACTCCAAAGTACATTTGTAAGACTTTAAGACATGCTTCCAACTCCTTTTGGACAAAATATTTCCAAACCCTGCCTCCATGTGGCATTATATATTCCTGAGTTTAAATAGTAGATTGAAGTGAACAGTGATAACCCTTTGCTTATAAAGATGAAGGGATAAACTTGAATTCTTGGGTCTTTTATTTGTGCTAAAGTTTTTCAGTTGGGGGACAGCTGAACGTTGCTAGCATCAGAATTTAACTAAGCAGATTTGAACAGTATTATAGCTTTTAGAACTTTTTTGAAATAGGAATTTTATAAAGCTCTATTATATTCATTGTTATAGTAAGATATTTTCTACCTCTTTGAATTTTTGTTGCTTCGTGAAGGAAACTTGAAATTAATTGATTGTGAACAAAGAAAAAGATACTACAAATCTGGTCTAAAACGTTGAAAATGAATATGGAAGATCAGTTTTAATGACATGTTTAATTGAACAAATATATGCAGAAGTGAAAGCTCAAGTAGAAACTATAATGTGATTGTCCATTATGTACTTTTAATATTTGCTATTTAAAAAAATTCATATAGCTGGGCGTAGTGGCGCACATCTGTAATTCAAGCACTGGGAGGCAAAGAGGCCAGGGATTGCGGTTTTGAGACTACCCTGGGGCAACATAGGGAGACCTGATCTCAAAAAAGCAGCCGGCTGTGGTGGCAGGTGCCTGTAATCCCAGCTACCTGGGAGGCTGAGGCTGGGGATCGCTTGAGTCCATGGGATTGGGACTATCCTGGGCAACATAGCAAGACCTAGTCTCAAAAAAAAAAAAGAAAAGAAAAATCGTGTATTTGTCATTTTAATATTATTCCCTATTTTATAATGTAAATTTTACAGAAATGTTTTTATTGGCTTGATTATATTTATAAAATCTGTATGCCTTTCCTGCTTTGTTACTACTATTTTTTATTTTGTGATTATTACAGAAGAGAATTTTGTTCTGTGGACAAACTTGTGGTGAAAATTATCTGCTTTGATGGTCCAGTGTGCTAGGTGTGCATCTGCTTGATAGATTTGGCCTTGAGGATGAGATCCTGTGTTATAGATTTCTTTACCACCAAAGCATATTGTCAATTTAGACATAAAAATAAGTTACCAAGTAAATATTTTACCATATTGCTTTCAGAAGAATGTGGAAACAGATATTTTGGGGGAAGGGAGGAGGAAGCAACAAAAATAAGTAATGGTCTGAAATTACATGGTACTTTCAAAGTTAAAAGTTTTGTGATTTTAGAAGATGGAGAACAAATGACTGCTTTGGAAGAGGAGGATGAAAATGATTAATCATTGAATTATTAAGGAATATTTTTGAAGGAAAATTGCCAGAAAGATGGTAAAATATGAGTCTGATGACCAACTAGGATTGGATCTTCATGCAGATATACTTCTGTATAGGAGAAACTGCTGATTGGTTCTCTGTAGCTTTGATATTTTATTTGACTGAGTACAAGATGCTTTTTCATTTGATAATATTTAATGCATAAAGGCATTCTTAGATTCTGCAAGTCTTAACATAACTTTTTTGTTCTGGCTTAATTTCTAAACCTTAGCTTGCTTGTCCTACTGTTTATCTGTCTACATCTAAACATTTTTTGGTTTCCAGTTTTCTTGATTTTTAATTTTATATCTGTCTCTTGACATTTTAATGTGATAGGTGAAGATTTAACCCTCTAAAATGCTCTGCTTAGCTGTATTTCCCTTTCCTTGTTATCTTCCTATACACTTATATTGTATGGAACAATTTTTCACTTTCCATGGTTAATATATATTAGTTTCAGCTGAGACACATATTGTACAATGATAGTGTTCCTTTAGATTTTTCGTAATGATTGTCTTGTTTTTTGGCTTTAAATTATTTCTGTGATTTTAATTAGCATCTTGCTACATTAGAAGATTCTAAAATTATTTTGCTCTGTCTGGGACTAGTGGATGTGAAAACAAATAGAATCATACCATTTATTACATTCTACTATCTTTAAATGTCTTTGCCCAGTATAAACAGTAGCACATCAGTGCTGCTTTTTATAAGGGGCTCTCCTGTCCTTGTATTTCCTTACTTAATGGGCATGTCATTTATCTGCTTTTCTAATATATGATGAATAATATTAGAGCTTTTGGAATTGATACTTTCTAATGAAACTCTTATTTATTTTTGTTGAATGAAGCAACATTAATTTATAGCACTGTTTATGTTTTTAGAATGCACTCTTCATCAATTGAATCTTACCTACTATACCTATCACTAAAGTACCAGTAACCCTCTACCACAGTCCATTGACCCCCTCCTCCCACCCTTAGTTTCCACCTCCCTTCCATTCTTTGATCTGATTCCTAGGTTTTGTCTGTCCCTTCCTTTTAGCTTGTTTATATGTTACACGTATGTGAAATCATTCAGTGTTTGTCTATTTCTGATTGACCTAGCTTATTAGCATAGTCCTCTCCAGGAAATCCATGTTATTGCAAATGTCAGGATTTCATCATTAATTTTAACAGCTGAGTAGTATTTCATTATTTAAATGCCATGTCTTTATCCATTCATCTGTTTTTGGTCACTTAGGTTGTTTCCATATCTTTACTGTTGTAAACAGTGCTGTTATAAACATATGGGTGTAGATTTTATTTCAAATTAGTGTTTTTTGTACTTTTGGTGTAGATACCTTGGATTGAAATTGCTGGCTCATACGCAGGACCATTTTTGGTCTTTTAGATTCATTTTCAGTTGGAAAACCACCACATTGCTTTCCAGAGCAGCTGCATCAGTCAGCATTCCCACCAACAGTATATGCACTAATTTTCTCAATCCCTTCATCAATGAACACTTAAGTTATTGACTACTGTAAATCATGCTGCAGTAAACTTGGAGGTACTTATATCTTTTCAAGTTTTATTTTCATTTCCTATGGATATGTTCCCAGAAGTGGAATTACTGGGTCATATGGGAGTTCTATTTTTAGTTTGTTGAGGCCTTTCATACTGTTTTCCATCTGGTTCTATCAATTGTCAGTTCAATCAACAGTACTCAAAAGTTCCCTTTTCTTTACACTCTTGCCAACATGTTGCTATTTCTTGTCTTTTTGGTAATAACCCTGCTAACAGGTGTGAGATAATGTACAGTATTACTATATAGATATTGCATATGTTTTGTCTGATTTATCCCTAAGTATTTTATATTTCAATGTTATTGTAAATGGTATCTTACCGAATTTCAATTTTTGACTGTGTATTTACAGAATGAATATAATTTTTATATGTTAATATTATGGTTTTAATCATAAAAAAACTCATGTATTCGTTTTAGTAGCTTTTTGTATTGTCTATTGAATTTTTCTGCATGTAATCATGCCATCTGCAAATACTTTTAGTAGGAACTTGACATTTAAGATTGTGTTACATACTTTACATTTATTGGATCTTTTTTCCTTATGAAATGATTCTTTGTATCTGGTGAAAGCTGTGCTATGAAATCTAGTTAGATATCAATATAGCTATTTCAGCATCCTTTTTGGTTGGTGTTAATATTTATTTTGATGTGCACTGGGATTTAGTTGTTATTTTAAAATTAGTCAATAAATATTTTCTACCTTTTTTAATATGGAAAATATAAATAGATTCAACCTATCTGAACAAAAATTCTTTGGGAGCTTGAGAAAATTTTAAGTGTATGAAGAGATCCTAAGACCAAAAGAGTTGGAGACCAAAGAGTTGGAGAATTTATAGTCTGTTAGTACATACTATATACATATTATTAAATATGCAGCTTTCATAATGCATATATTATTAGATATGCAGGTTTCATATATTTCATCCATTTATTCACCAGATGTTCATTAACCCACTAAACCAATTTAGTTGTAGGAAACTAAGGTAAATAGTATTGGGCTTGTGTCTTCAAAGAACTTGTGAACTTTTTGAGGTACTTCCTGTTATTTTCCATAGTAGCTATACCAATTTACATTCCTACCAACAGTGTATGAAAGTTCCTTCTTTCCATATCCTCGCCAAAAATTCAACTTCTTGAATTTTTGATGTTCAAATTAGTGTAAGGTGAAATCTCATCGTGATTTTGACTTATATTTCCTTAGTGATAAGTGATGTAGAACATTTTTCATGTTCCTGTTAGTTATGTGTTTGTCTTTTTGGAGAAATGTCTGTTTAGATTTTCTGACCATTATTTAATTGGGTTTTATATTGTTACCAGTACTTGTTGAAAGTTTAAGTAGATAAGAAATGAGTGACATGGGTATGACAGTAGATCCTTATCACTTATATTTACTTACAGTTATCTAAAAATTTAATAGAAAATGTGAAGTGTTAATAAAGGCAGTTTTGAATTTTGTAAATAATGATACTATAATAAAATATGGGACAATATTAATTATCTAAAGGTAAACATTGGGTATATATATGTGTTTTTATGAAGTGAAGGCCTCTGAAGACATTGCCCAAAAAAAATCCTTTTAACGACTGGTTAGTCTATTAATTGAATATACTGTAAAGTATACAACCATTCATTAATTCTTCATTTCCTTGGCAAGAACTCAGGATCACAGGCTAGGATTCAGGTAGATTATTCTGAAAGATTCATAATCTTAAAAACCACTTTCAAGTGAAGATAACTTTATTTTCCTTTGGGATATAGAAATTTCATTTATATTCAGAGACTAAAGTTTATAAAAATTAAAAATAATCTGGAGATTGAGTTGTTAGGAAATTATTAGATATCTGTGGTTTGGTGGCTCTTAACTGCCCAATTACACATCTCAGCTCTTGGTTTAAATAACTTTGCTAGTTATTATGTTCTATGACTATACCTAGGTCTGTTTTCTTTATTCTGATTCCTTATTAACTAAGATATCATTCATGCTTTTAATTTCTCTAAATCTCTCTACCATGAATTGTCCAACTAAATTAAGTATCAAACATAAGAAACTTAAGCCATTTGAAATTGTCATTCACTTCTGTTTCCAGAAAGAATAAGGACTATGAAATTTTTAATTTGAAAGTAGATGCATACAATTGTTCTCTGTTAAGACAAGTATACTTTTTCTTCTCTGAGAGACTTCCTCAATCATCTTGTAGTCACATGTAGCTTTATAAAGAATTTCTGTTAAATAAGTTCATTGAATTTCCTTCATTATGTTCATTATTAAGAACTTGGTAACTGTAAATAAACAGAAGAAAAATGGTCTATGTTTCTACATAGTAAGTTTCTTTAAATATGTAAAAACATAATAAGCCATTAGTGGTCTCTCTTTTTAGGAAGTAATTATATGTAATCACTAAGTTTTTTTCATGCACTTTGTTGCCTAAATGTCACCTCCCTCCTTCCTGGTTTGGTAAAAACCAGTGTTAACACTTCTCAAACAAATGTCCAGCTGGTATAAACTAGATAGTCAGTTGTACTAATAGAGAATCAAATATATTTTAGCTATGTTTCTAATAATCTTCAATTATTTTAACATGATAAGTATGCCCAAAGTAGTCATTATTCTCATTCAAAGGTAATGTTGCCATGTTTTTTTTATTTCTCTTCATAAATGGTTTTAAATGTAAAAACATAAATCCTAAAGAGTGGGAGTAGAAAAATTGGGATGGTTTTCATTTTCTACAATTTCCTGTGAGACATGACTCTAAACAAAGCCCATATTTACACAAGACAACTTAGTTTTACATAAAGTGTTATATTCAGCACATTTTGAAATTCTTTAACTAGTCGTCTGTGTTTAATACTTTCATAGTAAATGTGTTTAATAATGCTAGGTGAAACTTGAAATAATTTAAAAATAATTTTACAGTAGAAACACCAGCTAAATCAGTCTTGGTAATAAATGTTGGAAAAAATTAATTATTTTTGCTGTCACTGCAAAATCAATTGTGTAACTGTTCTTTATAAACTGACTTTTACATTACTAAATTCTAAATACTGCACTCCTGTAACTTGTCAGAAGCAGGTCTAGGTTAATAGATATTTTCAGTGATGTAATGGGAACTCTTGGCTGTGAGTCAGAATATAATGGACTGTGATTAATGTTTTAATAAGTACTTTCTGTTGCTCATGATGTAGAGGAGAAATGGTTTCCTGCTAGGATTGATAGGAGAGTAGCAGGTGTGTATATAATGTTTTTAAAATAAAGTTGGAATATATTTCTTAAAATAACATTAATATTTTTGTTTTACAAATATATATATATTGTAAAATTTATTCTCATAGGAGATGCAAATGTTATCACAGAAGTCTACAGCAGATTGATAAAATAAAATTGGGAGATGAGTGCTGATTGTTTATCTTTTAATTTTTAGTCTTTGTTTTCTTTTGAAACTATTATAATTTGAGGTCTCTGTAGTTTGCTGTTATTTCCTACTATAAGCTAAAAGGAAATGCCTGAGTAAATTAGGCATCTACTTAATCTCAGGACATATGAGTTCTATGCCCCAATGTTTATAAAATAGTAAATTAAAAAACAATACTTTTCTAAGAGGTTTTTCTCTCAAGACCAAGAATCGTAAATTGATAGTGAAAAGGAACAGTGATCATGTGAGAATTCTACATTGCAAAGGTCACAAGTTCAACCTGTAAATGCAATAAAGTCAAAAGTTTGGAAAGTTAAGCACAAGAGATTTTTCTCTCAGCCTTGGAATCTTGACTAAGGGAAGACAAACCAAAAGAAATACAGACTTGAGAGGTTAAGTGTATGATTCAGTGAATTGTGCTAAACTTACCAAGTTATATATAGTAAAGCTCAGTATCAAGAATGTATAACCTGTATCGTCAGAGCCCCATGCTTAGGAGAGAGCCTTGCACTAGAGGTTTATGATTTTAAAAGTGAGGCCATCATTTTAAAAGTCTTGATTTTATTTTTGCATTTGTGTTTTGTAAGTAATGTCTCTTGGAACCTTGGAGTGTACCTTACGGGCTCAGAGGCACAAGAACCTATCTCTCTGCGATAATTTCTCTGTTCCTCTTGAGTTATGCTGTTGCTGCCATCCCAGTAGGGTTGTGGACACAGGTAAGGTCACAGGAGATGTCTACGTCCTGCATGCTCCTGAAGTTCTGTACTTAGCCAGTGGTTGTCTTATGCCTGAGGCAGCACAGTTTTATTAAATAGTAAATTAAAAGTACCATGATAGGAAGCGGGAAAAAAGTACCATGATAAGCCTAGAGAGAAATTAGGAACCTGATCACAGCCCAGTTTTAGAATTTTTTAGTTATCTCTCAAGAAATCCACCTTGTCAGTTTATAGCTCCCATTTCCAGATCTACCAACCATGTTACTTATTATCTCTATAAATTTACCAATATATAAATTCATATAAGTGTAATCATATAATATATGAACTTTTGTGTTTGACTTTTTTATTTTTGAGGTTCAGATTTCAGCTTTCTTTTTTGTTGCTGAATAAATATGCCAGTCAGTGTATGGATATATGCTATATTTTATCTAATAATTATTCATCTGTTGATATACTTTTGGATTGTTTCCACATTTCACACATTATGAATAGTGCTGCTATGTACATTCACATGTAAGTCCTTGTGTGGACATGTTTTCATTTCACTTGGGTAAATACCTAGAAATAGGTATAAGATTCATTTTCCAGAATTTTCCTATCCTCAAGAAATGTTTATTATTACCTGTCATTTTGATTGTAATCATTCTAGTGGGTAAAAAAATAGCATCTCTTTGCACATTTGATTGGCATTTCTTAATGGGTAATGGTGTTAAGCATCTTTAAAAAAAAAACTATATATTTTTATTGAATAAGTTTTGTTTATATTTGCCTTTTGGGTGTTCCTCCCCCATTACCCACTCCCACCCCTCTGGTCTCTCCATCTTTTCTTTCACTGCCATTATTTATTGTTTAATTTTTAGTCCCTTGGGTTCTTCCCTTCTTTCCTGTAGCAATGTTCTTTTGTCTGCTGTGGACGTGGTTTCCTGGGATACGGTGGCCTGTGCTTAGTTTTCCAAGTGTCTCTATGCTGCTAGCCACCAGATCACACATGATTGTGTTCTTTCAGTGCCTCTTCCTTTCTGGTTGGCTGCTCTGACCCATATTCTGTCTTATTTTGCTCCTTTTTTGTTTTGTAGTTTTGGTTGCTGGCGTTGGGAGCATTTCTTTCAGCCAAAGTTTGTGCACCAATTTTTTTGATTGAGATAGGCCCTGGCAGATGGTTGGTCTGGTACGTCGTGGGGCCTTGCCCATCTCTGTGGCTTTCCTCACCCCCTAAAGTGGGAGGGTCCTTTGATCATGCTGAAGGCATCTCTGAACGGGAAATTCCATTCCCATCGTTGTAGATCACAGTGGTTGTATTCCTGAGGTAGTTTATCTTTCTATATAATCAGTCTTATATATATAATATATATAAAATAATATATTATAATATAAAATATAAATGATAATATAAATTATATATATTATATAAAATCAGACCTGTGTCCCATGGATCTGACATGTTCTTTGTTCAGGAATACTTCTTTGTTTTTCACCTCTGTATTCGTGCGCAACTGCCGTTGAATCGCCAATTTAGTTGCTTCTGGTGATGGTTGACTGGATTTAGAGAAGACCAGAGGGAATGACCCCTACCACCCACTACCCTCCGCCAGCCCCCCTCCCCCAGCCTGCATGTACGGTTGGGGGGGCTCAGTGCCTGCCAGCATGGCTGAATTGGGCGTGTGGGCGGAGTTACCCCCTGTTAAAGCATCTCATGGTACGGTGGCTGGGAGGCACCCCCAGCTGCTCCCTGCTGCCCTGGCATGCGGCAGAGCCCCCACTACTTTGTGTTCCCCAAACCCCCAAAGCGTGGCAGGCTGGGTGTCTGAGGGCTCAGTGCCCGGCAACATAGCTGAACTGGGCGTGTGGGTGGGGTTACCCCCTGTTAAGCATCTTTTTTATGTCATCATTTGCCCTTCATATATGTTCTTTGATGAAATGTGTATTCCAATCTTTTGTCTATGATAAAATGTAGTCATGTGTTCCAGATACCAGTTCTTTGTTAGATACATAAACTGTCAGTATTTCTGAGATATGGTTTACCTTTTCTTTTTTAATGGTGTCATTTGAAACACAAGCATAATGGATTTTGATGGTTTAACTGGTCAGTTATATTCTTTTATGGATCAAGCTTTTGGTTGTAGCTCATACACCTTTGCCTAACTATATACCATGAAGATTTCCTCCTGTGTTTCCCTCCAAATATTTTACCGATACAACTCTTACACTTAGGTCTTAGGTTTTTATGAAGTTAATCTAAGTGCAAAATGATGAACTTTTCAGGCAAGGGTTGAAGTTCTTTTTTTTTTTTTTTTTTTAAGACTAGGTTTTACTATTTTTGCCCATGGAACTGCAGGCTCACATTACCCATGGTACCACGGACTCAAGCAATCCCCAGCCTCAGCTTCCCAGGTAGCTGGGATTACAGGCACATGCCACCATGCTCAGCTATTTTTTTTTGGAACTAGGTCTTACTATGTTGCCCCTAGCAGGACTCAAGTCGCGATTCCTGGTCCCTGCCGCGGATTCCTAGGCTGCTGCTTACAGGCACATGCCACCGTGCCTGACCCCATTCTTTTGCTTTTATATGCACAGTTATTCCAGTACTGTTTGTTGGAAGGATTGTTCATTCCCCATTGAATTACTTTTGAAACCATGTTTTGTATATCATCCTCACTAATTCTTATTCTGAGCAAACTATGCGATTATCAAGTCCTGAACTTTTCCTCAACCTGAAAATTATTAAATTTCCTTTTTTCTGAATTTCATTTTATCTTACTGAAGTTGTGATAGGGAGTATTGTTTGAGGAATTTTAATTTTACATATAAAAACTATATTGAAACATGTCGCATCTTTCCTGTCAATTGTAATTATATCTTAACAGAAATATTTATGATTACGGTTTTAGATCTAAGAGACTGGAACATTTTGGTAGAAACTACTCTTTAAACCTCCAAACACTTAACATTTAGTGGCAAAAGATCTAAATTTGTTTTCGTCTTCAAACCCAAAATGTTTGCATTGTAAATCAGAAAAATATTTAACGTGCATTGGTAAGGCAAAACTGACTTCCTTGATTACTTTTCCTGCTTGAAAACTAGAGATCATTATGGTAAGTGGTTCAGTTTTAGCTATATTACAAATGTTTATTTATAATTTTGTTCTTAAGGTCAATACTGGATTACACCACTTTATATGATTCAGAAATATAGGATCCCACCTCCTCAAATGGAGGCCATTTTCACAGATGTGAGATGATATCTCAATGTTCTTTTGATTTGCATTCCTTCATGGCTAGTGATGATAAGTATTTTGTTCATGTGGCTATTTACTATCTGTATGTCTTCTTTGGAGAAGTATCTATTCTGCCCCCCTCCGCTTTTTTGAGATTAGGTCTCCCTTTGTTGTCCTGGTTACCACGGACTCAAGCGACCCCCAGCCTCAGCTTCCTAAGTAGCTGGGCGCCACCACGCTCAGCTATTTTTTGAGACTAGGTCTCACTATGTTGCCCCGGGTGGGTCGCGAACTGGCCAACTCAAGCGATTGGTAGCCTCAGCCTGCATATGTTGCGATTAAAGGCATGCACCACTGTGTCTACCCCTCTGCCCATTTTTTGATTAGATTTTTAAAATATTATTTGAGTTGTATGAGTTTTATTTTTCTTTTGTAGTTATTGGATATTACCTCCTTGTCATATGTATGCTGTGCAAATATTTTCTCCCATTCACTGAGATCTCTTCATTTTAATGAGTTTTGTTTGCTGTGTAAAAGCCTTTTAGTTTTATATAGTCCCATTTATTTTTGCTCTTCTTTCTCTTGCTATTGGAGTTGAGAACCCCAAAGATATGCAACTGTCATGGAATTTTTGCCTGATTATTCTATGTATGTTATGATTTCAGTTCTTATATCCCTGTCTTTAATATGTTTCAAAAAAAGTTTGTATCTGGTGTGATAAAGTGGTCTAGTTTCATTCTTTTGCATTTAGTTGTTGAATTTTCCCAGTATCATTTGTTGAAGAGACTTTCACTTCAATGTATGCTCTTAACTCCTTTGTGATATATTAACTGTTCATGTAAATGTGTGATTATTTCTGACCTTGCAGTTCTTTTACATTGGTCTGTGTGTCTATTTTTATTATAACACCTAACTCTTTTGAATACTATAGATTTGTAGTATAGTTTGGAGTGTGAGAGTGTGATATCTCTATTCTTTCTCTTTTTTGTCAGAGTGGCTTTAGCTATTTGGTGTGTTTTGTAGTTACCCATAAATATCACTAGTGTTTTTTTCAATTTCTTTGAATAATACCATTAAAGCTTAAATGGGCATTGCATTAAAACTGTACATTGCTTTGGGTGAGATGACCATTTTAACATTGTGAATTATTTATCCATGAACAGGGACTATTTTCAACTTATTTATATCTTCTGTTAATTTTAACAACTTTAATTTTAACAGATCCTTTATCTCCTTTGTTAAGTTTACTTGTAGATATTTAATACTTTTTTATGTAATAGTCAGAGGGATTATCCTCTTGATTCCTTTCTTTTAGTTTGTTTGAATATTGAAATGCACCTGATTTTTGTAGATTGATTTTGAAACCTCCCACTTTATTGAGTTCTTGTACTTTACTGTCATTGTTTCCAATGATTTTTTTACTACTGTTTTTTCTATGTATATTATATCATCTGGAAATCATGATAGTTCTCTACTTCTTTGCCCATTTGGATTCCATTTTTATCTTTCTATTGCCTATTTCCTCTAAGACTTTGAATACTGTCTTTGAGTAGTAGTAAAAGTGAACATCTTTGTTATGTGTGATCTTAGAGAAAAATCTTTCAGTTTTTTTCTTTGGGTATGATGTTAACCGTGGGTATGTCATATATGTTTTTATTGTGTTGAGATGTTTCTTCTACCCCCATTTTGGGGAGGGTTTTTTTTTTTTAATCATAAATGGATGTTGAATCCTACCAAATACTTTCTCTGCCTGTATTAATGTAATCAAATGATTTTTTCTTTTCTTAATATGGGTGAGATATACTGATTGATATGTAGATATTAAGCCACCCATAAATCCCTGGAATAAATCCAACTTTTAGTTACAATGTATGAAACTTTTAATGCTTTGTTTAATTTGGTTTGCTAAGACTTCATTGATTTTTTTTTTGCATGTTCATAGATGTTATTGGGTTTGTACTTTTTCTTTGATTATGATATCACTGTCGTTTTTGGCTTCAGAGTAATGTTTGCTTCATAAAATGTATTTGGGAGCATTGTCTCTTCCTAAATTTTCTGGAAGGATTTGAGGACCATATTGGTTCATTTTTGAAAGTGTGGTAGACCTCACAGTGAAATCATCTGCTCTTGAACTTTTTCTTTTTTAAGACTTTTGATTACCATTTCAATTTCCTTGCTTATAGTTGTTCTGTTTAGGTTTTCTGTTTCTTCCTGACTCAGTTCCAGAAGGGTCTAAGAAATTATTAATTTCAGAAGATTATTCAGTTTACTGTAATATAGATGTTTTTAGTAGTCTTTTATGACCCTCTGTATTTCTGAAATATCTGTTGTTACTTCTTTTTTATTTCTGATTTTACTTATTAGGGTTTTCTTCCTCTTATTATCATTGTTGTATTTGTGTGTGAGTTTAGCTTGCTAATGTTTTTGTCTCTTCAGTCTAGCTTTCTAGTCTTTTTGTCTCTTCATAGAACCAGCTTTTGTTTTCTTTGATCTTTTGTACTTTTTAATTTTTATTTTGTTTATTTGTGCTCTGATTTTTATTTTCTTCCTTCTATTGGCTTTTGATTTTTTTGTTCTTTTTCTAGTTCCCTAAGGTGTAAGGCTAGATTATTTGAGCTTTTTTATGTAATTTGAGCACTTGAGAGGAATGTATATTTAACTTTTTGGGGGTGCAGTACCCTGTATATAAATGTCTTGTAAGCCCAGATATTCTGACTCATCCTTTGAGTTGATACGTCCATTGATGAAGAGGGTTCAAGTTTCCTGCTTCTCTTATGTTATTGTCAGTGTCTGTTTTCAGGTTTCTTAAGAATTTTTCTGAGCCGGGCTTTGTGGTGCGTGCCTGTAATTAACAGCCTATGGAGTCATGGCTGAGCCTGGGGATTGTGGTTCAAGTCCTGCCAGGGGGCAACAAAGCGAAACCTAGTCCCCCCAAAATAGCTGGGTGTGGTGACATGCACCTGTAATCCCAGCTACCTGGGAAGCTGAGGCTGGGGATTGCTTGAGTCCATGGTTCCTTGGGCAATGTGAGCCTGTGGTTCCTTGGGCAAAAATAGACCTAGTTTCAAAAAAAAATAAAAAAATAAGCATTGTCTCACATATTTTAATGTTCCTTCATTGGATTATTATATATTAGTGATAATTTTGTCTTCCTGATGTATTGTTTCCTTAATTATTATATAATGGTCATCCTATGTTCTGTTATCTTTTTTATCTGGATATCTGTTTTATCTGATTTTAGTATGGTTATTTCTGCCTTTTCTTGTTCCCATTTGCTTGTAGGATTGTTTCTAATTATTTACCACAGCTTATGCCTATTTTTGTGCTTCTTGTTTACTTCCAGGGTGATTGTTACTGTATTAGGGTTGTCTGCTACTATTTGCCTTAAATTTTCTGATTCTATTTCCTATTCAGTTTTTCTTCCCTTTGACGTGTTTAAGAAGACTCCTTCCAACATTTCTTGAAGTGGGTGAGGAGTACTTTCACACTCCTTTAACTTCTCTTTGTCTGGGATTGCCTTTATTTCACCTTCAGATTTTGAGGTTATAGTATTCTTCGTTAGCAGTTTTTATCTTTTAAATATTTTCAATATGACATTCCATTCTCTCCTTGCTTGTATGGCTGCTTCAGAGATGTTTGATATAAACCTGATGGCTATACCTTTATAGGTTACCTGCTTTATTTCCTAGCCATGTCTATATTCACTCTTTGTCTTGAACTGTTAGAATTTTTGTCATTATTTGTCTTGAAGTAGGTCTCACTTTAAATAACCAGGTATTCTTTTAATTGCATGAACTTATATATTTTATTCCTTCCCCAGGTTTGGGATGTTTTCCCTGATTATTTCTTTGAATAACATTTGTGTTGCTTTTCCCTCTTCTGAAGTAGCCATTATTTATATGTTGCCTTTCCTAATAGTGTTTGACATCTTAAAGTGCTCCTCATTTATTTTCTTTATATTTTTCTTATTTTTTCCCCACCAGAGCCCTTTGTGCTTTATCATTTTCAAGGTCACTGATATGATCTTCCATTTAGTCTAACTTGTTTCCCTAGTTTTGTCCCGAATTTTAAAAAAAAATAATTTTTTAATTTTAATTTTTTAAAATTTTAAATTTAAAAAAATTTTTTCAAATTTATTGCACATATTTTACATCATTGTATACCCTGAGATTCTCCCACTACCTTATCAGCCATGAGTCATCATCTTAATCTCTTGTGCCCATCCCTCCCCTGATTTACTTGAGAATATCCAGTATTTCTTTGTCTTTCTGGCTTATTTCTGATAACATGATTCCTTCTAGGTCCATCCATGTTATCACAAATTCTTGATTGTTGAGTAATAGTACTTTGTGTACATATACCACAACTTCCTAATCCACTCATCTGTTTTGGGGTACTTGGATTGTTTCTATATCCTGGCTATTGGAAATAGTGCTGCAAAAACATCTGAGTACATATATCCTTTTGAATGAGTGTTTTTGTATCCTTTGGGTAGATTTCCAGAAGTGAAATTGCTGGATTGAATGGTAGTTCCATTTTCAGTAGTATGAGAGCCCTCCACACTTTTCCTGGTGGTAGACTAGTTTGCATTCTTACCAGCAGTGTAAAAGTGTTCCTTTTTCTCCACATGTGTGCCAGCACTTGTTGTTGTCCATTTTTTGAATACAAGTGTCCAGAACTTTTTATCTCTTCTGTTAACATTTTTACATCTTCCATCTCTGTTACTTTCTTATTTAAAAGTTCAATTTCTGTTTTCTGTTCATTAATTTTATTTCTCAGGTAATTTATTGTTCACAGTTTTATGTATCACTTCGATCCACTTTACTGTGTTTCCTATATGTTATTGTATAGTAATTGTATTCTGGAAAATAGTTGTCTCATTATGATGACCTGTTACCTTGTTCCTTGTTATTTCTCTTGATTTTCCTATTTTTTTAAATGGTGATTGTAGCAATAAACTAAAGATGTGAGGTATTCTTACTTTTCCAGCAAGTGGTGCAGAGGGTAAATTTTTTTTCTTTTGCCCTTTCCCAGCATTTAAAAACTTTAAATATTTGGCCTTTCTGGTCTTCTGTAGATCCAGAGACCGGATTTCGCTGAGTCAGGGTGTATAGGAGTGGTTGGAGGGATCCAGTTGCTGTCTGGAGTACGAGTATAGAGTTTTAGCAGTACTGATTGCCCTCCTTTCTGGAGTTCTGGGACCTAAGTCATTGTAGACTGCTTGCTGTCATTGTGTAAACAAAAGTACCATAACTTGGGAAGGTTAAGGGGAATCTTCACATAGATGGACATTGCAGCTCTTATTTTAAAGGACAAATGAGTTTGCTGAAAGCATGCTTAGACCATTCTGTTAGTGGAGATCAAGAGAAATTTGGTTTATTTAAAAAGTGAAACATTTATACAACCTGAAGAGAAACCAGAGTATACTTGGTACCTTTAATAGAAATACATACTTTTCCAGTGAGATTAGAGGACAGCGTGGTTAGAGTAAAATGACTAGTTGGGATCAGATTGTGAGGCGTCTGTCTCATTTGCCATACTGGGTATTTTGTATAATACAGGCTTCCTTCTTTATGTTTTTGTAAGTTTTGGTAAAAACCTATTATCTCTGAATCATACACTTTTACTCATAGGGAGCTGTTAGAGTACTTTAGTAGGAGACAGTTCAAATTCATATTTAGAAAATGCTTCTGAAGGCAGTGTTGTGGAAAATGTATTTCAACAGTGTGAAATAAAAGCATAGCCAAGTATAGCAGACTAACCAGTGAGGATGCAATTGGAAGAGTATAATCAAGAGATTTAAGGAACAGAGATAGTAGGGCTTGACTACTGACTTCATATAGTTAAGGAGTAGCTTAGGCAAATAGGTTTTTAGTTTGAGTATCTGGACTGATTTGTGATGAATTTTTTGCCTGGTTATAAAATGTGACACACATAAATCTTTGGTGTGTGAGAGATACACAACAAGCATCTCAGTGATTAAGACAGCTGCTTCAGACTTTTCTCTGCTCACTGTTGTTATGGTCTGTGTCAAGGGGGACCCAGGAAGAGAAGTCAATGAGGGATAGTAAGTGCATTTATTCTGCTGCCAGAGAGTACGAGCAGCTGACATTTCCTTCTGATTCACTCCCACCATTTTACACAACTGCTGGCTATACCAAAGTAGGTAGACTATAAAAACTTCTATCATCACAAAGCCCATTGCAGTATTAGATATAATTTAAGATTTTTTACTCATGATATTTCTCTAACTTTTGTCCCAGTGTCCTTTATTTAAAAAATAAAAAATTGTCTGTAGATATATGTCTTAGACCTGAGTTGTACATTTAATATACTGAAGCTCTTAATAGTCATGATTTAGATTTAGAGTGTGGCTGAATACTACCTACTTTAAAATTCAAACATCTATAAGAATATATAATTTTATAATTTAAAAGTATGCATTGTAGCTGTAGAATTAATGTGAAACTGAGAAACATTGCTTATTGCTCAGGTTAAAAAGAAAAGGAAGTTACCCTGAAAGTCAGTTTCTAACACATTGGTGAATTAATTAAATATCTTCTTAGATACATAGCAAATTAAATTTTCATTGTCATTTGGGAATTAAGCATACTCTTTGTCCATGGGGTAGTTTGTATTTACTATTCCTAGTATGTCAAAATTTGTTACTCTTACTAAATTTTTCTGGTTCAAACTTCACAGTATGAGAATATTTTTCCTGTAGCTTGCTATCTGATTGAGGAGAGGAAAAGCTCTTTAGACTACCTTTGGGTTTATCATTCTATTTGGATATGCCTCTTGCTAATCTAAGATACAATTTATCATTTTTTTGTAAAAAAAAATACTTTCAGTAACAAAATTTTTTGATTCAGGTTGATGTTTCTGACCTGCTCTCTATTCTTCTATGGATGTTTTCTTAATTCATAGAAAAATGTACCATCTTCATTGGGTGAGTTAAACTCCCCATTATGCTTATATATGGACTAATCTTTTTAAATTATTTGATATATTTCTACCATTGTGGGTTTGCTTTACTAAAAAATTGCAGTCTTTTTTTTTAAAGAAGTCAAATCTCTCAGTAGTTACTATATTGTTACTTTTCTGATAATCAGTAAAATCTCCTTTCCTTTCATTGATTTCCTTTCATTTTATATTTTCATATAACTTATTTGATAGAAACTATCAAATTGAAAAATGATAGAGAATGCATTTTATTTTATGGACTCAACTGCTTTTTTCACTTACGCTTTGTAACATTTTAGAGGACAGGTTGGCATTTCAAATTGGTATGATGTTGGTTCCAGTTGCAGGTGGAAATAAATAAGATTTTCTAAACAACAGCATGCAGACTTTTTTTCCTTTCCCATCTATGACATCAGGAATTTATTGTTGCTTAACTTTTTGTAAGTTATTTCTCTCAAACAAGTTTTATTAATGTTCTTTTACCTTTCTTATGTTAAGTGCATTTTAAAATTAGACTGACTAATTTCTTATTTATATTTCTAAAAGTGTTTCTAAAACACTTGATAATGATCAATATTTAGTTTTCCCTTTTCCCTGCAAAACTCCAGCAGCCTTAAATTCTGCCATAGGTGTTTAGTATTAGTTCATCATAAATTGGCAGGCATCCCAGATGTAGTTCACTTATTATAGCATTTTCATTTCATTTTTAAGAAGTAACCATTTTTCGAAAATTTGGAGGTTTATTTCTTTTCTTGTGAGATGTGGTTGAATAATTCTTAATGCCTTACAAAGAAACACCACAGGTGGAGAATGCAGGCATTTCAGCTATTTGTTTTTTACTTTTCTTCTTTTTTTGTCTTTCTTTTTAAGGCTTAAATTCCCCCCCCCTCAGATTATGTTTATTGAGGTAAAGTAGATCTACATCTTTGTATCTGTTAGGCGGGTGGGGTGTTTAGGTTCAAGCCTCTGCAAAGGTATGGTCTCACACCCTGCCCATCACCAATGCCCCATCATCCTCCCCCATATTCCAATGGGCACTTCCCTCCCCCACTCCTACCCCACAACTTTTCTGTTTTTGAATGTGAGATTCATTTCAGTTTACTCCTTTAGAGTTTTACTTTTAAGGAATTAACAATTATATGAATATTTAATACCCATATATAATGTCAATTACTTGAGAACCTTTGTCTGCACTGTTCATAAGACAGTTAAGCTTACCATGCAGTTGTTGTTTTGCTATGCCTTATCCTGTGCTTCCACATTTACCATTTTTAAAGCCACATGTCAGAGAGTATGTTCACTTCTGAATAGTTAAATCTTAGTTTCATAAAGTGTTAAAGTCTAAATTTTGAAATTTTGCTTTGATAGGGATAATGGTAATCTTAAAATCAAGTCATTTTAGAGAAATCACTTTGTAAATAATAAGATAGAGTACAGTATAGAAATTCATAGGTGGTTTTTGGAGTTACGGCACCTGAGCTAATAATACTGGGAAAGTTACTTAGTCATTTTTGTCACTTTAATTTACTTTTTTGTGAAATAGAGATATCACTTGTCATATAGCTGTTTTGAATATTAAATGAGATAATATATGTAAGGGCCTGGAATACTGACTGACTAGTAGAATATGAAAGTATGATGTGAGAAATCTAATCTCTTAGAATTTATTTGATTTACTACTTTTTGGTCTGATGAAATTGAGAGGCCCAAAAGATAGTGACTTGTTGAAATCAGCAGTTAATAAATTGGAGTTGTAGCCAAAGAAACGAACAAAACTATGAAGAAACAATTAAAAATTCTTTGATTGGGATAAAAATAGAATCTTCAAAAATGTAAAGAAAGTGATGTTTTTTAAGAGAAAAGATTACTCATAAAACAGTGGCACTATCTGCTTTGATAATTGGAAATGTTTATATATCTGTGCATAGAGAGGGAGAGGGAAAAGGAGAGGGAGAGGAAGGGGGAGGCAAAGGGGGAGAGTAAGGAGGATAGGGAAGGGAAGGGAGATAGTTTCATTCATTGATTATTTTCAGGAAGAAATCTAGGAAAAAGATGTAAATTTAGCTCAGTCTGGCATTAGTATCACCCTGTGATAATTCCTGAGTTTCTTCTCTCTACACATGTTTCTCTGAAGAGAATCAAAGCAGAACAAAGTAAACAGAAGAACTGAATGCTGTTTTTTTATGTTTTTATAATTGTCTGCTGTGATTACTTTTGTAATTATTTTTTAACCCAAATATTGTGACTTTTGGTCAAAAATAGAACAGGATGAAAAGAGAAAATAGCAAATGATGTACTCTTGCTAGCAGTAAGCATACAAAGCAAAGTAGGAAGAAATGAAAAAGCAGTATTTTCTTAGTATAGATTTTTGACCCTCATAAAGACTGCTTTTTTCAAACTACATGATATACAATATTGAATTTGATAGTACCTCTATAGAAGGAAATTTTATCTTAAAACTTTATTTTTTGAACTCATGACTAGGTAGACTTAAGATAAGATTTGTAAAAGACGTGTTTTAAATTAATTTCTTATCTTTACCATGAGTCTAGGTAGCATTACAAAGTCTTTTAAAAGGTCAAAATTACACTAGCAACATGAGGAACTTAAATTTTAAAAATATATTAGCTTCAGTGCTGAACTTGTAATTTATGCTTTTATTGAAAAAATTGAAATTTTATTGTTAAGAACTTAATATTAAATTGTCTGCCACTTAGTTTTAATATTTGAATTACTTAGTTTCAAGGGAAATACGCTTGTTAAATACTAGCTAAAAACTGAACATTTTACAGTAGTCTAGTTATTTTCATTGTATATGGAGGTTTCATTGTATATGGAGGTTTTGTTTTCTAGTTTTTATAGAATGTAGTTCTTGGTGTGATTTCTTAAAATGTAGCATTTAATTAATGTGGTGAATTTAATAAAAGTCTGCAATGTCAGAAATGACCATTTTATATCCATTACAGTTTATTTTAGAAATTAAATTTAAAAAATACTATTAAAACATATCAAGGAGAAAAGTATATTAAAACCATAATTGAAATGAATTTTTTGAAGCAGATAAAATTTTACTGTAACAGTATCATAAAACATAAATAAGTATAAATATGCCATTCTTCAGTCTCCTTAAATATACATAGAGAGAATAATAACTCAAAATAATTATTATTTTTCTTCATATTATTATTGGAAGTTTTTTAAAAAAAATAATTTATCTTTATCAGTATGCCTACTATAGGTATAGGAATCAGTAAACGCAGTATACTTTGCCTTCAAAAAATTATCCTAGCTGAAACTCAGATGCACCATGCATTACATATTTGTGACTTCTCTGATCATACTTTAGCTTTATGATTAGATACTGCACCGTCATAACTGCTTTAGAAATCTTATATTCATTAGTTTTTCATAGTCCTAAACATTCGGTTATCATTTAACCCTGAAGAATAAAATCCTGGTTATCAATATTCAGCATTTGTTTTTCTATTTGACTTGCTTAGATAACTTTTAGAAATAGTTAAGTTTTGAAAATTTTAATACCAGTTCTATAATATAGTTAGAATGAGATGCCAGGAATAAGTTTACATATACTAAACTAATTAATAACTAGTTTTACAATTAGAATAAGTTTTATAATAATAATTCATTTTATAATTAGTATAGGTTTTCTAAAGACATTGAGTTCCATTGAAATATCCTTTCTCCCTACCTTCTTTGATTATGGAAGCAGTGGAAATTTCTATCAACTAGGATCCCTCAATGAGTATGACAGGTGGTACTTCTCATAGATGGCATAAGCAAGAAATGAATAAGAAATAACCTAATCACTGTTAGGTTCTGGAAATTTTGGGATTATTCTGGGATTATTACTGCTTCAAAATTGAGTTTATCCTGATTTGACACAATGATTTTTTTTCAGCAGAATTAAATTGTGAGTCACTTTACTTATAATGTTCTTTTTTAGTTTTTATTTATTTTTATTTTTTATTTATTTTGTTCTTTAGATCACAATCTCTTGTGTTTTTTTGGGATACCTCCCCTCTCTCCTCCCTTTGGTGCCCCTTCCATTCTCTCAAACCCCACTCTTTGTTGTTTACTAGTTGTGCTAAGTCCTTTAGTCTCTTTCCTATGGCAGTGTCCTTTCACTGGGTGAGGGACTGTGTTGTTGGAACCAGGCGAGCCTTGCTGGTAGGTTTTCAGTCTTAAGTTTGCGTTGGGTGACTAGTCTGTATTCATTTGTGATCTGTCCATGTTTTCTTGCTGCAAGCCGTCTTCTCCAATCCCATCTCCATTGCTTTGCTGCTTTTCCTTATGGCTCTGGTGTCAGATTTAGGGGGTCTAGCCCCCAGCCAGTATTGGTCAAGAAGTTTCTCCAATCTTTTGATTATCCTCTCCTCTCCCGTAGTGTGGGGAGGGTGGGTTGCTCTCCCTGAAGGCATCTCCAAAATGAAGTTCCGGGTCTTCTTGACTCGATAAGCGCATAAGTGCGCTTGGTGATACCTTGTCTCTACAGTTGCTTCTGTTGTCTTTATACACTGGCTCTCTCGGCTGTCCATCTGCTGTGTCCAACTAAGGCTTGTGGGCTGAATTTCTGCATGGTCCCTCACCCATTCTATGATGGGGTCTGTGCCGCTTATGTTCTTGATCCTCTGAAGTTTAGCTGGAGAGAAAAATGGAAGGGATACCCCCCCTTAACTCCCTGCGCGGGGGTGGGCTTGGACAGCTGAGTCTGTGCCCTCCCATGCTCCCCTTGGTCTAGGAGCAGGGGGCAACATGGCTCAGCAGATCGGAGCTGCAGATGGCTGCCCTGTGCAGCAGCCATCAGCTGGTGGATGAGGCCACCTTGACCTTGACCCCCTTTGCTAGGTAATGTTCTTAACCTGCTAGTAGTTTCTTCTTTATTTTGCCATTGACTTTACGTAAATATATGTTAATTGAATTTGAGTGTGTATTTTTGAATCAATATATGTGGTTCTTCTCATGCTTGTTGACTATATTATTCACCTTCCAGTTTTTACTCCTCTGTGTATATATTAAAATTTCTATTGGGAATATTAACTGTAAAATTAGCAGAGTTAATTGTGCCTTCACTAGTCCTGTCTTATAATTTCAGTGCACTTCATTATTTCAAAGCGTATCATCTCATTTGATTCTTAACCTCAATCCTGGGAAATAATCAGGGCAAGTTTATTATTACAGCTATTTTATAGGTGTGGAAACTCACTTGCTCCAGGCCATATAATTTATAAGAAGCAGAATTAGAATGCCACCTTCTGACTGATATTTCAGCTATTAATTCTTTCTTTATCATACACTCTCATTAGAATTAATTATATGTCTGTCCTTTGGGTGATGGGGAGAGGAGGAGGGTGTTGCTTTTCATTTACTTTTATTTTTTATTACTTTTTACTTTTTTATTCCTAAACATTTCTACCAGAGATTAAAAAAAAAACAAAAACAAAAAACTACCCAGAGCAAATAAATGTATTATGTCTTCTGTGTTGTTGGCTGATAATGGACAGGTGCCTGATTAAATTCCTTTTAAATTTCCAAATTTATACTCAGAAGGGAGAGGAAGGAAGACTATTATATAGTTTAAAACAAGATTAAACCCATATGGAGCTGCAACCAAATGGTGAATTTTCTAGAGTTAATTATAAACTGGACACAATTTAGTGATGAATTAAATGTAACTGTGGTATCATAGAATTTAAAATTATTATTCATATAAGATCTGGTTAGAACTGCAGTATCTTTCATCTTCATGAAGATATATGAGTGTTAAAAATGCCTATTTGCAGTTGTTCCTGACATTCCTTTCATTAGCTCATGACTTGGTGTATTTGGTGATGATGAATGGACCTAGAAATTTGAATGAAGCATAATGGATCAACTACTGAAGGATCCCGGATGTTTTCTTCATCTTGGAATTGAGATGGTAGATTTCTTTATTTAAAGAAAATGACAGATGGCCAGCCAGGTGCCCTCACTAATCAAAGACTTTCAATTTACACAGTCCACCACTTGTATGGAAGTGATTTTATGGAATAAAGAAGGATCCATGTGACATAGATTGCTTAGAAATAAGAATTTTAGAAATATTTAGAATTAATTTTATATTAATTATGTTATATGAGAAATCTATTTACCATGTAGATTATGAAAAGTTCTTTCTGCTTCACATGTTAAAAAAAAGCATTGACGGTGATTTTACATATTACAAAATGATTGCATTTTTTATATTTAGTATTTGACATACTTTAAAAATAAGTTGCTTAGAAAAGATAATTTAGTGAAGTATCCATGTTAGTGTCTTATTATGTTTGACTCAACTTAAACTTGATTACTCAAAGGGTATATTATCAAAGTTTATTTCTAAAATGCGTAGAAATGTAAGACATATATTAGGAGATACTTTCTAAAAATATCATAAATCATTTATGTAAGAATTTCCAGCTTTACATTTTGGTGACTCAGTATATAAAGCTCCTCCTTTCTATTTTCTCATTTCTATAAAAATAAGCTCTGTCCTGAGTAGATATGTCACATTTAGATTTTTTTCATGGTATCCAGCTATAAAGTTATGTTTTTGTTAGTCCCTAATTTTTACTTTTTTCTTATTTTTCTTATTTCATAATTATTGCAAAATGTGGACATTTTATATTAGAAGAAAATATAGATTGATGTAAGGATTTTCAAATTGAAAGTTCATTTTACAAACTAAAATATGAGAAATACAGAGGTGGAGTTATGTTAAAGAAAAATAAAGTTCAGATGCTGCACACAAGAGACAATCATTGGTAGGAAGATTTAGGAATACTTTGTGTGATGGATATCTTTTGTTAACTTCAGACCCATTCTTCTCTGTTCTCTACCCTATTATATATATAAACTTGGATTTTTTTTCAGGTTAAAGACTTAGTAGCTTCTGTTCCTATTTAGTTTCAAGGTTGGTGTGGGATGGGTAGTTTTAGTGAGAAAGCAAGGAATGAGAGGAAAGTGAGACTATAGAATGAGATATTTCCACACTACAGTTTACTGGCAGTGTCTTTTAACAAAAAGTAACCACACTTAAGATAGCCCTTTCCTAAATTATTCCCTCTGTTGGGGTGGGGGATTCTTGGAATCCACTTGCTTTTTGCCTGCAATGGCAGTGCCTTTGCTACTGTCCTGGTTACTGACCTGTTCCTTGTATTTCTGTGCATCTTCACATCTATAAATAGTCCTTTTATAAAGAAAGCTTCATCAAGTTATCCAAAGGAGAGTGTGCCATCTGTTTTCAGTTGGAATCCTGTTACATGACACAAACCCTAAGTCTGTGTAGTTACATCTTTTTTGTTAGATCAATAGGGCTTTCTGAACCCATGCATTTCACCTGGGACTTAACCAGTCATAACAAGTCAAACAAGTCAGTTTTTATGTGCTTCACCATTCCACACCTCTTCCCTCTTTTTTTTTTTTTTTTTTCCTTTTGGTCCTACTATTCAGTATTCCCTGAAATGATGAATTTGTTAAACTTTGCCTAATGGTTTTAACTCATGTTCATGGTATACTTGTTAAAACAAATGTCTTATTTCCACTTTTTAATCTGAAGGGATCCTGAATTTCTTATTCCTAATTCTGTTTCCTAAGAATTTGTCTACATCATCTAGGTTTGCTGACATAAGTAACTGTAGCTAGTTTTTAGTTGTTTACATTTTCTGTAATATTTCCTTTTGTTAATTCTACCCAAAGATTTGTCAGTTTTGAAAGTGGGTAAAATGAGACTTTCTGACTTTACTTAACTGGATACCCCTATCTGTCTGCTTCTCTCTCCAAAGCAGGCTACAAGCAGTTCCTTTGCAATTATCTTTAACCTTAACTGGATACACTTATCTGCCTGCTTCTCTCTACAAAGCAGGCTACACACTCTTCATTAGCATTTTCACTGATCACCTTTACCATTGATATGTAAAAGCCAGCCAACTGCTCTCTGCTTTCAGCTCCAAAAACTGCAGAAAAGAAAAACTTTAAAACAGTTTAAACTTTCCACTCGTGGGTTCTTACCACCATCCCCAGCCTTCTCAACCAAAATACCAAACCAATGTAAGACTATCAGTGCAGTGCAGACTAATTTATTTCTAACAAAGTGATTTCTAATTATCCTATTAACTACAAAAGAAACA
The DNA here is from genome assembly GCA_004024945.1 of Uropsilus gracilis. Classification (NCBI taxonomy): domain Eukaryota; kingdom Metazoa; phylum Chordata; class Mammalia; order Eulipotyphla; family Talpidae; genus Uropsilus; species Uropsilus gracilis. The sequence goes on from PVHY01014226.1 coordinate 38,990, forward strand.
TGTAAGACTCAGAATACTTCAACATTGTCCAAACCCTTTCTCAGTATTGTCCAAAGTCCTTTCCCA